>JAQFYZ010003228.1:0-14056 GCA_034695085.1 Cylindroiulus punctatus | reverse complement strand
GATGAAAGTATCCTACTTTCATGGGAGCTTACTCGACTGCTACTAGATGGCGACCCTTTCGCTGCACACTCCCAATACCCTTAAACATTTCTAATCGTTTATCTATTTGCAGTTTGTAACCATAACCATACAAATTATCCAATAATAAAAGTAAAATAAAAATAAACCGGATCACTTTAAGTTCCCGCCATATGAACCTTGAAGTTGCCGTTTGACAATAACAGTTTTGTCACTTTGCCAATAGATGGCGGTAGCAGGTCTATCCTCAGTAGAAACTAGCATTCAAACGTAGGGTGTCCAGAAACTGTCATGTCAAACATTGATTTGGTTACGTGTAATTCCAACAATTTCATCATTTTGACCACCGTTGCTCTGACCGACTTTATCATAACAGGACCACACGAACGCGTCGTTAATTCGGGATTAAAACCAATTAAACTTAGTAGCACGACATTACAACGCTCACTAAATAATTTATGGGTTGGCTGAAGCTTGCAACATGCTCGAATTAATTTTGGCCCGTTCCACGTTGCCAACAATCATGATTAAGTGCATATAATTTTTGTCGCTGCATTCATACAAATTTAATGACTTTTAAACGGCAACACTCCCACACGAGCAAATTAATAATGCATAATTATGTCGTGGAGTTTTAATGGGAGTACAATATGACGTTTACAGAATACAGACACGCGAAATGCTGATGTAATATTTTACATACAGTATCTGAATATACTTAGCTATAGCGGATAAATCAAGTTGCAAACGACACAGCTCGTTCAACAGATTTCTTTGTTTCTGAAATTTAAAAATGTTTTTTGCTTTGGGAATCATCTTACACTAGAAAATGTCACACAATGACGGCATTAGTACGCATGTATGTAGCATATACATGTACAATCATTCTCGAATCTTTGCCAAGAAATCACTTTTAACAAATCCACATTTTGTTTCCGATAATAGCCCAAAACGTTGCGATTTTTTTAAATCTGCCATTAAGCTGGTTTCCAAAAATATCCTTTTCCGCAAAACAAATTAAACGATCGATGCTCTTGAATTGAAGAAGTCAGAACACTAGTGTCATTAAAGGGTTGTGGGTAATCTGCATCTCCAAACAGAACAGTAGTAAAATGAATCAGGGCCTTGAATGTAAGGCGTAAAAGTGTGCAAGATGGGCATTGGCCATGTCATCCCTAGGCCGAAACTAGTTTAGAATCCCAAGATTTTGAAACGAGTTCCATAACATCCGTGTTGGCGTAATGCTAGGCGGTGTGACCGCTCAACTTTTCCGTGCCAATATTGTCCCTACAAAATCCAAAGGATATCTCCATGTACACTGTAGTTCCCTTCTCCCAAGTTCTCAGTAGGCTTGTATATTGCTGAATCTGTGTATCATCTAGGGAGTTTGTATATCACTCACTCTTCACAGAACTACATGAACAGTAGAAATCGTTTATAACGACATCGAAGGGACCACAGACAGATTTTGGTCGTTATAGTCGATACTCCCTTTTTAATGTCAATAAATGAAGACAAACAGATTTTCTCTAGTCCTTCTCTAGTATATCTAGTGTTTAAAACGCCAAATAAATTTCGACCTCTTTTCAATGGTCAAAGATTTTAGTTGTGTCATTCTGTTTTGAGTTGAATTGAATAGATGTACATACAGTGTACTCACCCCCTTTCTATTCATGGTCAATCCCACTTCCCAGGCCTACGAAACTTTTCATTCAAAGAAAATTAACAAAACTTGCAATATGTTCAACTCTGCATGTAAGCTTATAAGGTCGCTATATCGGATAGCCGAAACCGGATTATGTTGATTAATCCGTCGTTATATCCGGTTCCTTTGCTATAACCTATTTTCTTAAACATGGGTTTAGATACAAAACCAAACTTTGATGGATCATTTGATCGCTATATCCAGTTTGTCGCTAACAGTTGTCGTTATAAACGATTTCTACTGTATATTAATCAAAGCTAAGATCCAGGCGCAATCTGTGGCATGGGTTCTGGTGATGACTTTCCATACGATGTCATGGAGTTTTATTGAATTCTACGCAACTAGCAGCCAAATGATTATTTTTTCTCGCGTTTCATCCGCGTCATGCAAAGCACCTAACGTTAAATAAATGAATCATTCACTTTGCAACGTATTTACAAAAGCCAATTTGCGAAGAGAAATGCCTCCGCTTTCATCGATCATTTGACGCACTCGCACACAAGTAATGAGTTATTTTTCCACTCGATTTAATCAGTGAGACACTGTCATGGAGGGAGGGAGAGCGGCAATCTAGCGGGGAAGCGTAGTGTGAATAATCGAAAATGATACCTTTAGGCTGGAGCGCCGCGGTAACGCAATTGCCGGCGCGGGATTGCATGGCAGCGTCTTATCTAACCCATTTATTCGGGCATTACTTCATTAACTCGGCAATATTTAACCATGCGTACGAAAGCAAAACGACAAAAAAAAAATGGCAGCCGCAAGGATGAATTTCCATTTGCTTTCTTTGTTATGTTATGGCTCCCTTGTAGCCAAACCTACCGATTCTATCCGAAAAAAGTACATCATAATTATTTGGAAATAGAAGCAACATCGATTTCAGACTCCGTATTTACAAGTGGATATGCAGTATATCCACTGATTTCACTTGTCTGTGCATAATCGACTTTGCAGACCTGAGGATTTCTAACGCAAAGCTAAAACAGTGCACGCATAGGCGTCACCAACACCAAATTATTGGGGGGATTCTATTTATATGACATATACTGTACATGTATGCCAGGACTCAAAAAGATCAAATCCTTTTTCAAAAGAATTTGCACGTCGCCATGTGCTGTATGCTGGATGAGGCGTTAGTCCAAGCACCTCGAATAAATTCTCTTAAAAATGGCAACAGCTATTGGGAGTGTGCAACGCCACTGGTGGCGCTGCAGTCATCCACTTTCATGGCCGCGAGAGTAGGATAAAAGCCTCAAATGCAATGGAAAGTTTTTCATTTCCCCCAAATAAGCTCGTAAATACAGGCTAGTTATTATTTGAACGGTTTTGACTAACTCTGTGATACCCAATAATAATCTTTGTTGGTATTTAAGGCATTTCGTATTTATTTTTGGGCCACGAGCCTGATTTTATCGAACTTCGCCATGTTATTTGATGAAAGTATCCTACTTTCATGGGAGTTTACTCGATTGCCACTAGATGGCGACCCTTTCGCTGCACACTCCCAATAGTCGTCTGGGCAAAATAACGAAAAAATGGCGTCGTTCAGACCAATAGGATGCAATTTCCTGTTTGCGATTCGTCCATCCTGTAATGTATATCGAGCATGGCAGCCATTTTCCTTTTACCGCTGAAGCTCCTGAAACCGTACATCAATAAGCCGAATCTCTCTGATTGGCTGGAAAATTTTTCGTTATTTTGCTGAAACGACTATAGGCAGAATCTACTTACAAAGATGAATTGGGAGTGACGTGACGATTACATGATGTGTATCACGTGTGACATTGAATGTCACTTTACCGGTTATACTGGCTGGTGGGACATTCAAATACGAGCTCATAGAATGAAACCAAAGCGTTTGACATAAAAATGTAATAAGCAATGTTTGTGCGCCATAGAAGGGTAACGGCAAAGGTGGGAGTCACATGCCATTCCAAGATCACTTCAAGGCACCTTTAAGCACCTCATTTTTTTAAGAGTGTAACAAAACGTCAGAATTTATTGGAAAAATGCTTATACATGTACAGTATATCCTACACGTGATGATAATTATATAATTAAAGTCAAAATTATTTCGAAAGTAATAGTATGCAGAAATATTGTTGCATGTGGTGGGATAAGCGTTGGATTTAATGTTAACAAGCTATCGAATGATACACTGTAATAATACCTTTATGCGGAAAAACTACTGTTCATCAAGCAAAAGTACAAATATTTAGTTCAATGTCTTAAAACACTTGCTTTACGTTGTATTGGAATATTAATCACCGAATCGACGCATTATTCCTCTATAGACAGTCCGAGCTAGGGTTGCTATGCACGCATGCAAGTAAACCCGCCCCGCACTCATTTATCGAACATTTTCGAGAAAAACCCTAGAATTTCCTTCCCAATTCCAAATCTTTCATGCGAGGTCCAATTGCTTATCAAGACTGCATTATACATAAAGCCTGCTCATTTCCAACTCAATTTTAGAGGAAGTAAAACCGCACCTTGCAATCAAGTCCTACTTTCATGCCTGTAATGGCAAACTAAGTTTTCATTTTGAATAACAATGAGGAATATAGAATGAACGCTGGGCAATATAGCGAATATTTCTGGCCAGTAATACGAAGGTATAATAGTCAGATGCAGACGAAATCGAGTGTGAAAAGGACTTTTGGGGAGCGTGTTATGGATGCAAAAGCGAAAGACCTGCGACGAGAGCCGCAACTCTCCTTAAATTAACATCTGAAATTGCTACCTGCATATGAAATTTGCAACGTATGAATCCCAAACCTATCCCAATCGATGGACTGCATTTTACAGGGTGAGGCATTATCAGGGATCAATATCGCATCCTTCGAGCATTATTGTATCTGTACATGCTGAGCAGCATAACCACGTATGTAATATTTATTTATTTATTTATTTAATAATAGCTTGGCCCGAAGTTCATATTAGAACTTGTATGGGTCAAAGAGTTCATAGTTGTAAATATAATGAATTAATAACAAATAATGAGTACAGAATCTGTGTACAATAAGTACAAAATAATTACACTAATCACAAAGTGTGTAATCAGTTAATCTCCCAATCCATCTACATTTACATAGGAGATGTAATCTCAACCTTCTTCCGAGCTCTCCGATCTTGTTAACTAGTAAAATTTCATCAGGTAATTCAATTAATAATGTAGGTATTATAAACTGTCATACTTTTTTTCCATATTCAGTATTAGCTAATGAAATGCCATATCTGTAAATTGATTTTCTTAATATGTTTGCTTTTCTAAAGTTGTTATAAATACATACTTATTTCACATTTGAAAGTTGTATAATGTACATGTATGTAAGAGCGTAATTAGACTGAAATGACTGATTTGAAATCCTGCAAATTGCATCATTTGGAGGGGTGATACATGAATAAAATCGTTTCTTGGGGAGGGGTTGATTAATTGCACCTAAGGTATGCCCATGTCAAATTTCAAGGTTGTAGCTGTTACGGTTTGACTGGTGGACTATTTAAACTCTAATCAACCATTGCAAAAGTGAGTGAGGATAATCGTTGTTAAACGCCTGTACAGTATATACAGGGTGTTTTTTAAGTTTTTCAATATATTTTATAATGTAAACCCTATACATTAGATAGAATAATCGCGTTTGGGCGATTGTTCATCATCATCAGGGGGAAGAATTTGTCAGATCTTTTCAAGAGGCATTAACCCACTATCGTCATTAACCCCAACTTTTCAATTTTTAATGGGAACCCATGGGAACCACGCGAAAATCCATAAAAAATGAGAAATTTGGATGAAAACGAAATTGATTTCTGACCACCAAATCACTCGCTTTGCTCAAAAGCGTGATTTTTCAGTTATTTTCATAATTGAAGGTAAATGTCAAACATACGATGGAATTACGATTAAACCTCTTAAAACCATTCACAATATTACTAATAATATACAGTAATGTTCATAAACTTCACTCAAAGAGACTGGGTGAATTTGACGGGACACTTGAAATCATCGACATTTTCCTATACAGCACAGACTGGAATCAGTAATTGATAAAACAGATTAATAATGGTGTGCAGACGTGAATTTGAAAATAGATGTTATCATTGCCTCATTGATGATGGCGATCATTTTGAGCAAACTGCTTTTAATATTCATGTTGCAATGACAAGGAGATATCAGTGATCATTATTGTTTTCTGGTAAATCAATTCAGTACTTACAAAATTATTTGTTTTTGGAATAGACAACTCAACTAATTGTACATTTCTTTACAACAAACTAGGCTTATAGTTGGCATTTGGAGGTGTTTGCAATGAATGACATCATATTATAATGGGGAATTTCAATCGTCGAAGTGTAATTGGATGTCAAGTGAGTACTATATTATGAATCGTTTCAAGAGGTTTAATCGCGATTCCGTCGTTTGTTTGATATTTTTCTGCAATTATGGAAATGATTGAAAAATCACATTTTTGAGCATAGCGAGCAATTGGATGAGCCGAATTCAATTTTATTTTCACCAATATTCCTTATTTTGTACGGGCTGTTGTTGAATGTGTCACAAGCTATGAGTTGCCATTGGAAATATAAAAGTTAGGGTTAATGGCGCCGAGGGGGGTTGCTGCACCTTGAAAAGATCTTACAAATGTTTTTCCATGTACAGGTAATAAACAATTCTCCAAACGTAATTATTCCATCCAATATAGTTTTTAAGTAATACATGTGGAAATCACCTTGTATAACTGGGATTGTTCTTATTACTTTAAATAAAACTCGTGTCTAACGCAACTTCGCCCAAAACTGGACTTACAATATGTAAGCTTTGCACCATCGACATTTACCACGTGCACTAAGCAACGGCACACAATGTCCTAATCAAGAATTATACAAAGTGTGATGGGCTCTCTTATAATCACCTCTCTACATGCAGCATATCCACAAGGACAGGGGCATTATTGCGGTTATTGTAGAAAAAGTTGAGGATTTATAATCAGTGAAAAACAGGTGGCACAACCACGGCTAAAATATCTAACAGACAAAAGACAACGGTGATGAATAGGTATAGGTAGCTACGCAGCGTTGGGCTGACAGGGGTAAAAGGTGTCTAATGAACTCCTGTTTACAGGATTAGGTGTTAAATAGAAAGAAAAAGCTTCAGCAGTTCAGTGTCTATTCAGGACGATATCCTATTGTCTATCCTCTCCTTTGTTAATCTTAAGTCCACAGCTTAATTCCATTATTGCCATGGACGTGTATCACTGGCCAGGTGGTAGTAAGAGCAAGGAAAAGAATAATTAATCACACTTCAATTGCTTACAAATGCACTCGCCGATTGCTGTACAGGGTGCCCAAAAAGTCATGAACTATGATGACACACTGCATTTTCTCTGTGCAGGTAAAAAGGATGTTAAATGTACTTTTCAATTTCAGATTACGTTTCCTTATATATACTTTTAATAATCCATATTGCATATTCACAAATTTTTCTGCATAACTATGGGAGGTTCAAATATCATAATATCAACCCATGTCATGTTTTTCAGTCCCTCCCCCAAACAGTGACACAATCACTTAAACTTTGTTCAAATTGAGGGAACTTCCTTAAAAATTAGCTCGGAGATAATGAGTTTGAGCTTAAAAAGATAATAATAAAACTCAAGACCTCGAATATACGTTCGCGTTATTGGACCACACATGATAGATTTTAACCCAATTTGACACAAAAAAATTATGACGTCATGAATTGTGAACCCCTCACTAATTCCGTTATGTTACACAGTATTTGGCTCAAAAGACGATGACGTAATATTCGAACGACCATATATGATACATGGTTCACCGAATAAATGACTGACAAATTCATTAGCAGCAACATGATGTAATGATTTATCATTGTAATTGCTTTACTGGATTATCTGCAGATTTGCATTAGTGTCATATGTGCCGCAGCCCATTCTTTAAAGGATGAAAATTAATATTGCAGGAGGATGCATATACGGTATGTCTATTATAAATGATGAGGTCCTACTCAGCTCTTGTCAAACCCATCGTCAGTGAATGGCATAAGTTTTTTGAAAGAGTATCCAATGTGCCCGTGGGGGTTATCGATTCAAGCAGGGCTACCGTTAACATGATCTTATCCTAGCTGGGCAGCATGCAGAGCATGTCACATGTCAACCACTTGTCAATTTGTTCCAGGGTTTAGTAGAGGATTTGTCAATTTGAAAAACATCGTGCATGAAAAATCCTTTCCAACTATCGGTAATCAGAATATGCATCTTTACTCTGGAAAAAAACCAAAAAAGCGTCTGCAAACAAAGGCCATCGCCAGAAATCTAAAGCGACCAGATTTACAAGTGCACTAATTGTCGCAATGTGACAGTTATGTGATAAATTAGCAAAAAATTGATCTTTCCTATGAGAGCTGTATGCTTGGAATACGCCCAGCTATCTACTCATAGTGCTCAAGCCATCATCAAAATCAAAACCCCACAATTTACGTGCTACAAAATTCAGCGGCGGCTAACTAGCGACCACTTAGTGTCTGTGATTCTACCTGCACACTTCTAATTTTTTGGTTTAAATTTGGCTAAATTTCGTAATGTATTTTTACGGCGCTTTTGCCAATAGCGGCTAACGGCAAAAGCGCCGTAAAACATCCACAGTTTTCATGCAATTTCTTCCCCCTTGGCGGCGCTGCTCAGTCATATTTAAAGAATTAAGAGATTGGCATGTTGCTAGGGTAGGAAAACTAGGAAAGCCAAATTATGACAAAAATTAAGCCAAAAATTACAAGTGGACAGGATGCATTAACAGCGCACATGCAGTAGGAGGAAATGTTGGCGTCTGCTTGTTGCTTATTTAGCAAAAAGAAAAAAATTGATTCCAAAAGGTATGAAATTTTAGTAATCACGAAAGATTTGTTTTCACAAAAATCCTACACTAACTAATTACAGTAGTTTGATTTAGCGGATTATCTGTGAACGAATTTCGTTGCTTAATTGTTCATGCTAGATATGGACGTCACATAAGACTATGGCATGTCACACATTTTGACCTCTTATCAATAGATGGCAGCAAAATATCACTTTCGGCAACCATGGCAACGACGTATGGTCAGTTTAAACTTGAGAAAAATGCGCTTGCTTAGAATAGTGCGCAGTAAATGCCCTAGTGTTCATTTCCAGCAGGTGCACAGTGGTTTCGTGAGGTTTAGACAAGTGTGCATGGACAGACACCCTAAGGTCACATCCGTCATTACCATATTAAGAGAGGTTTTTCGTTGATCACGAGATTAACTCTTTCAGAGGTAGAGGTGCAATTTTCCTGTCCATGCTCTCTCGCCTGTTCGAGCATTATACCTCGATGTCTGCAAACTTGACCACCTTTAGGGTGGAGATTTGGATTCATTTCTGCATTCTGGGACTCCCTCTTCTCATTTCCCCCACCTCGAAACGGCCTTCATTCACACATGCCATTCTGTCAAGGTGTTAAGAAGATCCCTCCTATTCATTGACCCAACATGCAGGATAACCCTCTCCCACGAGCTATAAACCAAAAACCACGACTCCATTTAGGGCTTTGCCCCCTACCGTTACCTTTCAATGAGGACATGGTCATATTCCTTGTCCAAATACAAACGGGGCAAAATGCTCCTCCTTCAAACTTCACATTCATCACTAGGCGTCCATTATCCCCTAACATTTCCAAAAATCCGTGATCTCGTCTTGGTCCTCCTTCCTCAAAACGACACGTGCTGCTTGAGACTGCACCTCAAGCAATGACCAATTTAAAACAATTTAAGCTTTACCAATTAGCTAAATACATATCTTAAATACACATACTTTCAATGGAAAGGGTCTATTCCCATCCCATACACTTAACATATCCTTTGAACTTTATTCAATTCGTGGACTTCGTTATAATCATAAATGATTTGCCTCAATTGTTTTCAATTAATGAAGGTGGAAATGTATACAGTATGTACACCATTTCCATATTCATAGTTGAGCACGATGTTGACTTAGATGCAACTACAGTATATTAGACATGAAAAATGAATATCGGATGAACTCTAGGCGTTGGGTCATTGGGTGATCAAATGGATCATTATGCCCTTAAGCCTCTGCTTGCAGATAGTAATTGGAGGCGAGTTAACACCCTTTGATGAGAATGCAAAATTGACGCTCATATTTGCGCACGTGGCATATCCTTCTATCCTGCTGTCACCATGCAGGGAGCAAAAATTCTCATATTCCCTGACTGGTAATTTAAACAAGAACTGGAGCAATGGAGTCAAAGCCTCTACACAAATTCAATTGGCAATGCCGAACAATACCCAAATTACAAACTAGCTTTTCAATAATACTGGAATTGAGGCATTTTTAAAAATGCGTAAAGCTGGTTTCAAATAACGGCATATTTTTTCGTGGAAGACATGTAAATGCCAGGCAACTGTAAAACCTTAATTGATCGCCACCTTTACTAGAGCACCACCTCTAATAAACAGCCACCCCGGTAAAGAGGTTGAAAAATAGAGCGCCACCAACTAATAGAACGTCACCTCTAATAGACCGCTACCCTGGGGGAGGAGTTGAAAAATAGAGCGTGCCATTGGCCTGGTCAATTTGAGGTTTTAAGGAACATATGTATACTTTACATTGTATTTGCATTACTCTTGGTACGTATGGGGTCATAAAGTACGTCCTGCCCTCATTGCGAAAAGCCTGCTGGTACTTTCTTCGAAATAAATGCACATATTTTTTTTTTTTTTTACAAAATTTCGACCTTGTAACAAACAGTTTTTAAAAAAAATATTTCTTTTTAATGAAGGAAGGCTTTATAGTCCCCCTGTATTGCCAAATACAGTACAGCCTCGATTATCAGGACTCATTGTTTTCAGGGGTGGTCCGGATAATCGAATTTCATTAAAAGAAGCATTCATTTTTGCCTGAGTTTATTTAAATTTCAATAAAAAGGGGAAACACTATTTTAATACATATATATATATATATACAACAAAGGAAGATAAAATGATGAAAACATTGCATAATGCATGTCAAACAATATATGTTCATGTGTTGCAATGTACATCAGCAGCGTTCACATCAAATCTTTTAGGACACGTCCAGATAATCGGATGTCCGGATGGTTGAGATCCGGACAATCGAGGCTCTACTGTACATGAAATAAGAATCTATACTAGTATAACGAGTATGTCAAACCTTTCCCAAAATTTGGTCTTGAACCAAAAATAATTGTTGAATTTTAATTGATTTTTGGTCTTATGATTTTGCTTTTATATTGGCTTTATGATCACTAAGCTTATATACAGTATCACCCTGCATTACCAGATCAAAGATATGAGAGAACGCACAGGTGTATATTTTAAGGGGTGGATCACTGCATGAGATCAAGGAATATTCCTGCTAGCAGTCACAGTCAGTCAGAAGGGAAGATCTTAGAATGAGGACCGCCAGCACGGTATATAGGGCACTGACAGGACAAAAAATGCTAGGTGCATATTTCGAAACAAATTTACACCTAAATGTGCTGATGCTTTTCGAAAAGAGCCAAAACATGTAAACTTGGTGGGGCTTACCGTGGTGGGCTCTGTGTGCAAAGCAATCGTATTGAATGCCAAACTCCATTGATATACCTTTGTACTATACGAAAAAGCACGTTTTTCAATAAAAAATCGCGCAAAGACGAATGCCACGAACGCATGCGATAACTACAAGTCATTCCATAAGCTTTTTAACCCCCTTAATCCGGGATTCCATTGCCTTTCTCGGATGCATCTTCACCGATTAAAGCGAGGAAATCTCCCTTTAACTGCAATTTAAACGCTGAGGAATTCCATTGAAAGAAGATGAATTCTTGAATAACGTCTAACGATGATTAATGATTATGTGATGACAGCAAAATCATCCCCTTTTGAGTAGTTTTAGGGTTTTTATACGCGCTTGTGCTAACCGCGATATTTGGGAGAAGCAAAGTTTTTGATGAAAACTGAAAAATCGTCTATGCAAGTTTGCAAATCAATCGCAATCTTTCGTTTTTACTTTGATCATTTATTTCTGAGGCGCTGCTTCATGTGGCTGGTATATTTGAATATGGGGATAAATTTCACAAAGTTAGGAAACTGAGTTATTTTTTATGCAAAATATGTATATGTATCAATTGTACAATCCTTTCTCAGCATTATACAATTTTTCATTTATTTTTGCACTTAATTAAAAAAAATAACAAAAATGACTTGCACCACTATCCCTTCTACCGAATATGCATTTATAGTATTCTTGAATATATGGAAGCCTTACTTCGCGAATTACAAATTTCCAAATAGTACTGAATGTGAATTTGTTAGAAGCAAGGTTCATCACCAAGTTTCATACAACAGGAAATGTGACGTTGCAGTTTTATTTATACGACGTCATCAAAGGTGTATCTTTTTGGCTGCATTATGCGGATTTATGAAAGCTGTTTATAACAATAATAACAATCAAATTTCACTATCCGAATCGATAAAGTGGAAACCTGTTTACAGTATAGCAGTCATATCCATAATCGAATATCAAATCCTCATTTAGTTTCCTCGAGGCAATTGGGCAAAACTAAAAGTGCCGTAGGAATTAAGCAATGCATTCACGTAATCCGGAAAAATTATTGCTTTTTCGCATGCACCACCTTCCTGTTTCAAAAAATGTTTATATCATGGCCATAGCCACAAGGATTTGACAGAACATAATGTGAGCTAGCTCCACGTGAAACGGACGTAGGGAGATTCCATTTCAGAAACGTCAAAAAACATGTTCAAAACATGCACCATTAAATGTCAAGGTTTTAAACAATAGATTTATAAACATCGATTTATGCACACCGTGAGCTTCTCAAATTGACCAACAGATGGCGCCAGCCTGAATTAATCTAGAGTCCGCGTGAAACTCAAATGGCGTAGTTTGGCATAGTTGTTCATATAAAAGAAATGCAACACACTCACTTACCGGTACTGTATTTAGATCAGCCCCCAAAATTTGCTCAAAAAGGCAAAGTAGCAAAATTGATAATTTCACTGTATGCGCAAGCCATGGATCAGGTATCCAGAGGTGTCACCCAACTGGAACTTGAACAGTTCTATGAAGCTTATTCAGAATGTGAAGTTAGACCAACAGTTCTAATTTGACAGTTTGAATGGAGGACAAAATATGTTTAAATACAGTTTAGTTATAGAAAACGTTGATGTAACTTTCGAGTTATTGGTATTGGTACACAGGTTTTGGTGCACTGTATCGCACCAAACTGAAGCACGATGAACACAGTACTTGTGAAAATGCAGTACATAATCCAATACTGTTAGTGGTATGAATATTTCAAGACTTTTATATCACTATCGTAGAGTATTTAGGCACTGACATGTGCATTGTCATGCAAACATTCAAAGTAAACTCCCAGAAACGTTTTCTATAGCTGCAAATTTCGTTTTATACAACCTTCAAATTGGAACTAATGTTAACCTTACTAAATCACGATATACATACATGTATCATGACCTCGCTTATACCTTTCCGTTTGTACTTTTGCGCAAAAAGGTAGCTACTTTCTGACTCGCCCTGTATATCGTGTTGAATCGAAATACACCGAAAATAAAAACACAGATTGTTGCTCGTTCCTATCTCGTTCAAATCAGATAAAAATAAGTCGAGATTCAATTTCGCCAACCATATCCCCATTTATAAACGAAAATGCTGCGATTGCATCTCAAAAAGGAAGATTGACTGCAAATATTTAGGTGTACTGAGATGTAATAAATCTAGCAAATCACGCGTGTATCGCATATTCGATATCTGGCAAGGGTATAGATTCTTACGAGGGAAACGAAGTGAATATTTCCAAAAATTGATACGTGTATCCGGAAGAAGGGAATATGCATTCAATTTAGGAAATGATATTCAGTAAACGAGTTTTATCGACGGAACATCGCGCAAGTTTCGCCGCTCAAGAAATTGCTGTCGTTTCGGCAAAAAACTTCACTTTTTATGACTAATACTGCATATACTTGTACTGATAAAGGCAAACCAACTTGTCCACTATCGACCCACGCCAGGATACCATAATCGCTATATCCTTACAAGCAGAGTTCAAATACAGTGTACATGTATTATAGCTAACACCAGTCATAATGTGTTCTCAACTTTTCCTCTGCAAAAACATTGTTTGAGAATGTATCGCTGCAATATATAGATATAACGCGTGTAAATGCACTGTAAAAACAAATGTCTAACTTTCAGACACTTAAAGTGTTTTTTCGTTGTAGACAGGATTCATACCTTTAGG
>JAQFYZ010003227.1:0-14057 GCA_034695085.1 Cylindroiulus punctatus | reverse complement strand
CCAAAGCTTTCGCAATTACGTACAAATGTCATCATCAACCAGGATGTCTGGATTTCACACTGTTCTAATACCAAATAGAATAGAAACGACTGCAACTTATTACTACGGTGATATGTTATGTCTAAATAATTTTTGATGCATTTTGGCAATGGGTGAGATTTCCCCATTCCAGGAACAAAGTAGGAGTGACATCGTTACCTTGGCTGCCTTGGCCGACATCTTGTCCTTGCGCTTGACCAGGATGACGTAGCGGTCGACGCTGATGAGCAACAGGATGACCACGCTGACCAAGGAGAAGAAGGAGAAGAGGAAGGCGTTGATCCTGAGGGTGGCGGCGCCCAGCACCCAATCGCCGAAGGCCAGGGTGAGCAGGTCGCCCGGCATGCACAGCGCCCCCAGCAGGGCGTTGCTCATGGCCATCGACGCCAACTTCAGGTTGATGGCCGAGCGCATGGCGGCGTCGCGGAACACCAGGATGCACACGGCGCCGTTGCCGCACACGCTCAGCACCATCATCACCACCATCAGGCAGCCAAGGATGCACTGGGTGGCCAAGGGGTAGCCGTCGAAGGACACGATGATGGTGTCATTGCCATCCGAAGAGTTGTCCACACCACCCACGCCGGGACCGATGGCATAGATCACCGGTGGCCGAGACCAGTCCATGGAGGAGCTCGAGGATGGAGTCATCTGGAGCAGGAAAATATGCACTGTTTTGGATTTTTTTAACTTTTTTAATACTCTGCTTAGAAATGATGATGCTTTTCAGATATAAATGTCACGGTAGGGGCTTATCGGAGCAACACAAAAGTTTGAAAAACGAAAGTGATTTATTACACAAGTTATAGTACTTCTTGTATACTGCAGACAGTTGGGGTAAGTGAGGCACTGCTTTGAATTTTTAAACTTTTTAAAACTTTTCTTATAACAGGGGATGCTTTTCAGATTTGTATATCGCGGTAGGGGCTTATCGGAGCACCACAAATGTTTGAAAAACGAAAGTGATATATTATTCTTGTATACTGCAAACAGTTGGGGTAAGTTAGGCACTGCTTTGGATTTTTTAATTTTATTTAAACTTTTCTTACGAAATGTTATGCTTTTCAGATTCAAATGTCACAGCAGGGGGCTTATCGGAGCACCTCAAAAGTTTGAAAAACCAAAAGTGATTGCATACAGAAGTATATATTTGTGCCCAACTTCTCATAACCAAGCGAAAACAACCCAAAACTAACTCTTAAAAATGTTCTTTATTTACTGCCCCTAATCGCCAGGCAATCACTGCCAGCTCTCGAGCTGTGAGAGGAAGCCCGCTTCGTTGCCCTACGTAACGTTTTTTGAAAATTCATATTTTCTGGACTTAGGTTTTTTTTTTTTAAAAAAAAGGTTTGCAAATACCAATTCTTTGATGAGAATCGTCGATGCTCTTCCATCGTTTGCAGTCCAACCGCAAGTCACTTCGCATCATGCTCGGTGCTGCTGTAAGTAGAATTGTTGTATTGTTGAGATTGTTAGAATTGTTAAAATCACGTTATTTTGAAATCATGCTAATGATGCAGGGATGCAATTAATGGAGCAGGTGGTCGAACTCATCGAATTGAACGAGACAAATGCAATTTACCTGATGATAATTAATTGACAATTCGTCCACATGTGATTACTAATAATAAAATTAAACCAGTTCTAGGTAATCTAGGATTTGGATGGAAAGTATATCCTTCTAATTTCTTCTAAATCCTTCAAACTAAAAATTGCCTGCTGTATGCTTGTTAAATTTAGCGCTGGACAGCACGATTTTGCGTGTCATCCTTGTGCAGGGGCCATGCTAATCTTCTCTGTATCGTTCCAATTTTAGTATACGTATTGCCGAAGCAAGTACATATACCAAAATCGCACTATCGCACAGCACGCACTAAGCAACACCTTAGCCAGACGCCTGGAGGGACGTAGGTTGGCAGTGGTTTGGTGACCCAGTGACGATTATCGGGGCATTTTGGCCAGGGGCGAATTTCACCAGCTTCTCGCTAATCGCTCCAAAACATAATTATTCCCCATAAAAGCATAATTGGCCAGGGTAACGGGGTTCGAACGCCTTTTCGGTTGTTAAAGCAGAGGCTGGAAGGTTAAGATGGCCACTTCCGGTTAGAATTTCGTCCATAAAAGGCGGAATTTCCTCCCCACTCGTCTTCAGTCCTTTCCAGCATGTGCCAGACATGGTCGCGATGTCTGCCAGCCTGACGGCCATCTTGGTCCTCCTGTTCTTCGTGGGCTGCGCCGATGGCATCATCTTCCCCTTTGATCTGCTCAGGATATCCATCGCCTACCCCAGCACCCCCAACGTGGCCACGCCCTCCATCGCCTGGTTCGTCATGGGCATCACCGTCAAGATCTTCCTGGTTGGCCTCTGGTTGGGCCTGCCCAGGACACCTATGAGGCCGGACGTCAAGAGGAGCGGACTGGACACCACAGCGGAACATGTAGGATTTTTCTTGGACGTGAGTTTTAGCGAAAATTATATCGAAAATGATGGATTTTTAGTTTTTAACCCAAATTTTAATTCTAACATGACCCAGTATTTGGTCAAGCAATGTGGTGGGGCCTCAAAAAATGTCCTTTTAAACGACAACAAAAATTGTTGATGTTTAATAAGAATTATTGACGTTTTTTACTGATGTTGAATTAATAGGGAACAATAATTGATGTCCTTAAAAACTTACCCTAAATTACTTTCTGTACTGACGTGCTATTGGCAATGACCAATGATGTTTACTTGGATTTTATTAAAAGTGACAGTTGATGTCATTTCAAAACACAACACCTAGAATGATGTTGTTTACTGACTATTCATGAAAACTCAAACGTGTCCTTTATTGAAAAAGTTACCGAAAACCTGTGTTTTTTACTGATGCTTGATATTTTATGACTTTTAATTGTTTAATGACCGTTCATGAAAAATGACTAATTATTAACGTTTTATAAAAGATGCCCAATGTGATGACCAGGGGTGTTCTTTCAAAAAATTAAAATTTCTATCCAAAATCTATGTCCAGTGAAAAGCGATTAAGAACGATGTTAGTTAGTTATTTACTCAGATTTTATGAAAAATGATACAATTTCAAAAAGCAAAAAAAATATCATTGTCAATGATATTTTACAGCCAAGAAGAACAAAGAAATGGAAATGGTCATTAACTGATGATCTCTATAAAAAATTCTCTCTAAAATTATATGTTGATAATGAAGTTTATGAAAAATGAACGACTTGAATATAAGAAAACCCAAAAATGACTTTTCTTTTACTGACATTTGATGATGCATGGTCATTAACTGATGTACTTTTACAAAAAAAGCCCAAAAATAACATTCTTTACTGACGTTTTTTGAAAAATAGCTTTTTTTATTAACATTTTATGAAACGTTACTGTTAACTGAAGCTCTTTCTTGAATCGTCTTGAAGTTGAAGATTACTCTAAAACGCCGTTGTTTACTGACGTTTTATGGAATTGATCAATTAGTGGTGGCATTAATCGTCTAATATTTATTTTTATTATTGTTTTAGACTTTCGTCGAACTGGACAAAGAAGCCTGTTTGTCGCGCCTGATTTGCCACCTGCAATCCAAACCGGAAAAGGAACTGAATTTCTTTCAGAAAATCGCCCTGGACACCGTCTGGTGAGTAATGCTCGTGCTCTTATTGAGTGTTACTTTAAGCCCTTTGACCCCTGTGGTATGTCGTGTTTCAGGTCAGTTTCGACTCTAAATACCTCAGTACCCATGCCCAGAAGGAGCCTGATTAATGCGGCCAAATTTGGGAAAACCACGGGATGCACTTCCTGTTGTGAGCACCTGTACAAAAGCTGCCCAGCGAGCACTAAGCATTTGCTAAGCTTCCTTTAGCGACAGCTTAGTGCTCGAAAGCATCCTAAGTTATGCGAAAATGCCAGCTTTGGTAATGAATTCAAATGATTTTTTGGTAATGCAATTCTCTTTATTTGTATTTATGATCAGATCATTTTTTTATTTATTTTTATTAAAATAATGTTTCTAAACATTAATTAAGGCATAAGAAAGCCTGTTTTAAATTTCGTTTACTTTTTAAGTGCTTATTTTTAAAACAAAAAAACGTTCAAGTTTTACGTCATTAAGCCATCACAAAAATAATTTTCATCTCTAAATGAAGTGATGGCAATGATTAAAAAATTTTCAATTGAGCATAAATATGTCGTAATTTCATAGTTTATTCATTTTTACTAAAATTATGTTTATAAACATATGTTAATTAAGGCATAAGAAGGCTTGTTTCAAATTTCGTTCAAATTAAAATGCAATTTAATATTGTATGGCAAAAATGCAGATGGGAAACTGCATCATTATCATATCCAAATTAAGTAATTACATCATTATTAATTAAAAAAATTTCGCACTTCATCATTTCGCCATTGCTGGAGTGTTTTCTTATAATGACGATCACTCTGCTGTTATTATTTTTGTAAATATTTTGTTTCGTTCAATTTTTGTTCAATTTGTGTTCATTTCATGTCCATTAAAACACTGTTTTTTTACGTTCGCTTCCTAATTTTCTACTTACTTTACAGGGTGTGACCTTATTCCGTGCCTTGCGCAGCAATTCTTCATTGATATCCTTTGAAATTAACTAATAATTCGTAATTTTTTGGTTTCATTCAGGATTTGACGCCAAATCGACCAGTTGATGTCAGGTTTAGAAATAAAATTAGTCACGTTGTCGACTTTGGTCACAACTGTGCACCCTCTTCATGGGTCGCCATGGAAGCCCGATTATCTCACTCTGCTTTTCTGATTATTTCGAACCGATTATATTTGAAGAAAATGCATTAATTCCATTTTAGTGCATTTATTTAAATGAGAATGGGATTTCAAAAATCCTAGAGAGCATGCTTGGAAAGCTCCAGTTTTCATATTATAATTTCTAATTTGTCATTTTGAAAAATGTTAGTACTTTTCAGTAATTTTGCTTCCAGGTACCAATGATGACAAATGAACTTTCGACCCACCCTGCACGTTTGCATTGTTAGGCCTTTAGGGGACGTTCAAGCATTACTTCACCTCGTGTTTGAACCTTTAGGGGATGTTTAAATATTATGTCATCATGTTTAAGGTAAGGGGTCAGCAAAATTATGAGTCTTCGCGTTTTTGACTTTTGATCTACCCTGTATATATGTATTTATTCTCATAGGGGACGTTCAAGTATTATGTCATCACGTTTAAGGAGAGGAGTCAACTAAATGATGAGTCTACGCTTTATTTTTTTTATAAAAATGTGGATTAAGAACCATAAATGACAAATGAACTTTTGATTTATCCTGTATATTTGAATTGTTTAGGCTTTTAGAGGACGTTCAAGTATTTATCATTCAAGTATTGTTATCATGCTTGTATTGAGAGGGTCAACCAAAAGATGAGTATTCATTTGTTATTTATTTACTAATTAGATAAAATTGTTGATTCAGAACCATACTTGATTATCATAGATTACATATGCACTTTTGATCTTCCCCGAATATTTGTTTTGTTTTGGCCTTCAGGGGATGTTCAATTACTCTGTCAACTTGTTTTTATGGCCAAGTCATAATTTTTTTTTGATTAAAAAAGGGTTAAAATCCATTATTTGGGATGCAGTTATACACTATTGTCCATTTATTTTTTAATTTTTATCCATTTATTTTTGCGAGATGTAAATTTTTAATCTTTTTGAAAAAAAATATCTTACTTCAATATAAACTTGCTCAGTTCGAAATTTTTTACTTGATGACTAAGGCCTATGCTTAGGGAGAGGGTGTTTGCAAATTACAATTTTTTTTCATTTTTATCTGTTTTTGAAAACGTTTTGTTGCATCCTTTTTTGCATTTTTGCCGCCTAGCAAACGAAGGGCTCCAAAATGAGCCAATGATAGTGTGTGTGCCGCTGTACACTGTGTTACCTCCGTTAGCAGGAGCGCTCCCGCTAAGCGCAAATTCTACAAGTTCGTTTTCGAATTGGAACTTCAACATGGCTGCCGATAGGAAAGAGGCTGCTGACCAGGGGACCAAAAACCCCAACCCAAAGAGTCGCTCGAATAGACGAATAAAAGTGAAATTGTACCGCGAAAAGGAAAAAAGATGGGTCAAAGACAAGAACGAGATAGAAAAGCTGGAAGAACGGTGCTCTGAGGTGAGTTTAAAGACTGTTAACATGCACGTGCAAAACCATGTGGTGTGCATCTGCCAAGTTGTGATAACGTAGTTTATCTGTGTTTTAAACTTTTGGTTAATTTTCATCTAGTCGATCGACACGTCCAGTCTGCAGCGTTTTCTGGACTTCCCAATTTCCAAGCGGACGTTCCAAGGTGATCCATTACGTGTACCGTATTATGTTATTACAGGTTGTGCTGCTGTCTGATCTGATTCAGTCTGAAGAATGTCTTCATGAACAGTGCATGACAGCTAGTTTTCGTTGGATAGTATTTAACGACGTCTGAGACAACTAATGCTTGGTGTCCATTTGGGAGCACTCAGCCGTATGTTATCAGTTTTGCGATTTTCGAACACCCGTTTTTACCATTTGCCATAATTGCCAGACACCCCCCTCCCCAATGGTGTCAGCATTGAAGACAACTTTTAAAAATGTTTGTAAAACTGAGATTTAGAAGTGATTATTTTAAACTCAAAAAGTGGATATTTTGAATCAGAGCGACACGTCTAAAATAACATTTGACCTTCCCTAACTAGTAGAATGACAGCTCTTCCATAGATATGCCGGTTAGGATACTGTGGACGAGCGTGCATGGTGGCTACGAATGCATTAGCGGGAAGTTGAATCATGGTTAAATTTATGTTTAATGCGTTTTTTTATTGGTTATTATTAATTAGCGGTCAGCAAATTGAGAATATTTTTGGCTCAAATTTATGTCAGGGTGATTGTGTTTGTAGGGAAACTTCTGGAATCGGTGTCCCGAGCTTAACGCCGCTAATTTTTATGCAGGGTTGAAGAAAGCTGGCTATGAAACGCCCACAGAAATTCAGCGTGAAGCCATAGTTCTAGCTTTGAAGGGTTTGGACATCCTCGGAGCCGCCAAAACAGGTTCTGGCAAAACTTTGGCTTTTTTAATTCCGGTAAGTGAGATTTGATCCATTCACCATTCGGTCTGATTTAGTTCGTAACTCAAATTTAGAAGAATTTGGCCTTCAGGTACTGGAGATACTTTACCGAAACCAATGGACGCATCTCGATGGCCTGGGCGTTCTGATCGTGGCACCGGTGAGGGAGTTAGCCTCGCAAATTTTTCACGTGCTGAAGGCAATTGGCAACCAGCACGAATTTTCGGCTGCGCTCGTCATCGGCGGAAAAGACCTGCGTATCGAGCGTCCGCGCATCAAGGCTTGCAACATCATAATCTGCACGCCCGGTCGGTTGTTGCAACACATGAACGAAAACTTGGACTGCTCCAACTTGAAGGTTCTCGGTGAGTAACAATGCCGCTACATTTATACAGTGTATTTAAACCCGAGGACCGACCGGCAATTCATCTTTACGTCACGTTTGTCGTTTCGTAGTGTTGGACGAAGCGGACCGTATTCTCGACATGGGATTTGGGAAAGAGATGGACGCGATCATCGAAAATCTGCCCCAAGAAAGGCAGACGTTGATGTTCTCCGCTACTCAGACGAGGTAAGTTTTCGTGACAAATATATAAGCATAGAAATTATTTATTTACAATGCATATTTAACCTGGGGTGTAAATTATTTCATTTACCGTGAAGAGGAAATGAAATCTTTGTGCCTTAGGTCATCGATATGCTCGATGTGAAATTGCGCCATTACTTTAATCATTCGCGGTTATGTTTGCAGGTCTGTGAAGGATCTGGCCAGGTTGAGCTTGAGGGACCCAGTCTATGTTTCCGTTCACGAACACTCGATACACAGCACGCCAGAGGGGCTTCGACAAGTAAGCTGCCTTCACAAGATTACATTTCTGTAGCTATAAAACTTGACGTTTTCTAATTTTCGTGTATGTTTGCTAGAGCTACATAGTTTGCGAGTTGCATGAGAAGTTGAATACATTGTGGTCTTTCATAAAAAGCAATCTGAAACAGAAAATACTGGTGTTTATGACCACCTGTAAGCAGGTAAGATTTTTCGGACAAAGTATCTACATTTTATCGTCAAGCTTTACCGTCTTTCAATCAACATCTTCGCGTGAAATGTTACTTAGGTAAAATTCACGTATGAGTTATTCTGCCGCATGAAACCCGGAATGAGCGTCATGGCATTGCACGGATCTATGCATCAGTTGAAGCGGATGGCCATCTACGACGAATTCCGTAACAAGAGCCACGCCGTTTTGATCGCCACAGATATTGCCGCCAGGGGGTTAGGTTGGTCGAATTCCCATTTAATTAAATGACGATTATCTGCTGACAAGTTTCTGTTTCGTTAACTCTAGTCTTTGTCAATTGCCCTTGCAGACTTTCCGACCGTGAACTGGGTCATGCAGATGGACTGCCCTGATAGCGTCAACACGTACATCCACCGAGCTGGCAGAACTGCAAGGTGAATCTGATCTTCGATCGCGACGAATCTAGCTAAGTTGTCGTTATTTTTAACCTCGTCTTTTCCCCCCCACGTATTTGCTCAGGTACGAGGAGGATGGGGAGTCTGTGCTGGTGCTTTTGCCTTCCGAGGAAGAAGCCATGGTGGCTCAGCTCGAGCAGAAAAAAATACCCATCAAGAAGATAAAGTGAGTATAAGTATTAGTGACCTCAATAAACTGTTTTCCTGGATAGCTAATGATTATTAACTGTAAATAATTGAAACTATTTTGTGTTTTTTCCCTATGGTTAACAGTTATTTCTTGACTGTTAATTTAAAAAATATTTATACCCAGTACAAGTGAAAGTAATTTATAACAACACTAATGAAATGTCATTTGACTTTACTTGTAATTATGAGCTATTAATTGTTACGCTATTGCAACCATTGTTACAATACCTGTATGTTCATAATTTCAATGTTATCATCGTTTCATTCGCTAGAGTCAGACCGGATCGCCAGCAGTCAATTCAGCGAAAAGTGGCGGCTTTAATAGCCCGCGATGTTGCCTTGAAAGAAACTGCTCAGAGGGTCAGTAGGATCGAACATATCTTGCCCTAATTTTCTGCTGGATGATTTCACGATGACATTGTTACTCTCTGACACCTGCCTTTGGTGCGTTACAGGCTTTTACCACGTACATCAAAGCCATGTTTCTGATGAAGGACAAGAATGTTTTTGACATTAAGAAGTTGGATATGGATGCTTACGCGCAGTAAGATTTTTATTTTCTGTTATGAGGAATTTACCACGCTCGTTATTATATCACATTCAATTGCCGGTTACGAATGCCTATGATGGTTTAAAGGACTGCTCTGTGCTAAACTGATGTATTCTGAGTCACACATACTGTTTCAGCTCACTGGGCTTGGGTCTGCCACCGAGACTTAATTACGTCAAGAAGAAGCAGAAATTGCAAGAGGCTAGGGAAGCTGAGAGGTTGTCTCTCGAAGCTAAAAAGAACGAGAAGAAGTTAGCCGACAAGCTCGCACATAGCCGAAAGGAGGATCAGGTTTCCAGGTAAATATTATTTCGAGATGACAGTTCCCTACTTGAAAAGGTAGTCTTTGTCAAAGTCTTTAAATTTCTTCTCCACTTAAAATAGTTCCAGCGAATCTTCCTCCCCGGAAGAGGAATCTGACGATGCTGAGGAAGAGGAGTCTGACGATGCCGAAGAAGATTCGGACTCGAAGACACAAGTCCCCAAACCCATCAACGAGTTCGCGGCTTTTCACGTAGACGACTCCGACGAGGATCTCTTCACCGTCAAACGGAGGATCATGCCTTCGGACGTCCCCAGCGATGAAGACCAGAGTCCGTTGCCGGAGTACTCGTCGTCCAGCAGATACGCGAAGCCAGTCACGAAGGCGGCGATCGCCAAGAAAATGCTCAAGAAAAACATACAGGCAAACCAGAAAGTAGTCTTCGACGACGACGGAGAGGTACGTGAAGCGAGTCGGTGATGAGGTTTTCGACTGTGCTGAATTAACGCAACGACTGTTAAATTTGAACGCAGGTCGTCGAGGCCGCGCTTACGAAGCAGTCGTCCAAAATGGCCAAAGAGGCGGCGCGGGACCAAACAGACAGAGGCATCGACATCGCGAAGGCCATGGCAGTAATGCAGGAGGAGGACAAGGTCGACAAAGAGCTCTACAGGCAGAAAATCAAGGCAAAGCACAAGGTATGTACTTAATTTCCTAACGTTTTATTTTAGAATTGTAACTTTTGCCTAAATTAATCATTCATAATTGCTTCTGCAGCGCACTTGCATAAGCTGTGGGGGCCTTTTAAAATGATATCTAATTGAACGTTTTGGGGGTGTTTAATTTAGGCGGAGCGGTTAAAAGAGAAGGAACGCAAGAACAGGCACAAAGCGGAAGAGCACGAGGAAGAAGAAGGGGTAAGTTCCCATATTTCTAACTGGCTGATTGGATAACAACTTGCAGGTTTCCCGAAAATCATTTTGTTTTAGGATTCGCAAACGAGCGACTCTGACGAAGCCGCCAGCGTGGATTTGGACTTTTTGCCCGACCCGGATAAAGTTTACAGCAAAGCCGATGCCGGGTCTGACGACGAAGACGAGACCAGCGAATCTGAATCTGATTCCGAATCTGGACAGTCGGAGTCGGGTAGCGAATCAAGTTCCTCGGAGTCGGACGCTGTGGAAATCCCTGATACCAGGTACATGCTACTTACCAACCAACAGCTTTTTAAAAAAAAAAATTTGGGGTTAATGATCTCTTAGTATCCGAATATATCGGTTATTTTTTCATTCTAAAATAATGAATTGAAATGTGAATTTGCACATCTCTAAAGTCACATAACTCAAAAAAGCTTTACACAAAGCCAAGTGACCCCCATTTTTTGATAAAGCAACACATCTTGGAACCCCATACCTTTCTCAGAATTGGGGGATTTGTTACATCTGAAACAATGGTGCTCTATGGCAATAGAGCCATACATATTGATTGCTCCTGTAAATTTAAATTTTTTGAGTTGTGTGACTCTAAATTTAGAAACCAGTTCCATGGTTACCAGTCACATACGATGTATAAGTTTACGACCTGTTCCGATCAGCTTCTCTAATTTTTTCCCTGAACCACTCATTTCCAGAAAGCGAAAACCGGGGCCGAAAGCAGCATTTGCCCCAAAGAAGAGGATGCGCAGCAAAGGGGCCACGGACGCTGATGCGCCGATGGACACTGGTCTGTCTCTGGTGGACGACGAAGAGCTCGCGTTGCACTTCTTGAAAAACTACAGCTGATAAAGCCTCGGAGAAAAAGCCTATTTTTTATGAAATATAGACACCAGATATAAAGAAGGTATTTATTGTCGAAACTATGGATTTTTGAAATAGCAGATGTGACCGCAAGTCGCACACTGGCCCAAGCCTACTTACTATAGAATGAAAATATTAGTAAACAGTTTTACGTACACACAAAAATATTCAAAATACACTCGAGCAGAATTTTTCTGCTTAAAATTTAGGTCTGTTTGCGAACAAAGCTTTACTCCCATTAATCCAAGCTGACCATGAAATGAATATTTAAACATCTTTAATGAGATTCTAGTGTTTCGTGCAAAAACAAAAACAACATCCACCCGCCGCGGTGCGCAAGTCGGACCCCTTTTGTCCGTCCGGAATAAATATGTTGAGCTGCTAGGTGGGCGAGGGTATAAACACGTTCGCTACAAGCGTCTAGCGGGTACAGTAAAATGCAAATCGTTAATCGCTTAAATCACTGGTGTTGGAAGGAAGTACAAATGCTGAATGAGCAGAAACCGACTGAAAGTAGCAAAACCAAAACCCCAACCGACCATGCGAAACTGATCGGTTTCGTCTGGTGTATACACTATGGTTCCGTATACTTCAAGCCGAAAAGCCTCGTACACGCTCGTAGAAATGTTAACGATCGAGCACTGCGAAGGAAGTTTTGGCACCAATAAAAGTCTGTAGAAAAATATGCAGTGGTGACTACGCACCGCAGAAAAGTTCTAGTGATGTGCTTGGAGATGATCCGATGAATTAATCGACCGCCGCATGTTTTCACGGGTTAATTCGTCCGAGAGCGCTTCCGTTTCACATAATCCCTCCATGCCAAGACATCAGGTTGCAAACATACCTTTGCTCGAGTAGATTATAGCGATGATATCACCTGTAATTAATGCGGAACCAGCTAGATGTAGGCCAAAACCGAATGTTCGTAATTTCGTTTCTATGATGTACGAACTCGGACAATCGCGTATTAGGGCAGAAAACTAAAAATGAAATGCCGACGACAGTACGTACGTCATACTATAACTAATTAATACGTGTATGCGAAGAACTTTTTACGCAATATGTTTTTTAACTGAATTTCTTAAATTTCCTAAAGTTTAGCCATTAAATGGCTGATTAAATGGTTTATATACTGCTCAAAAAGTTTATGCATTGAGTCCATAAATGTCTGTGAGTCGTCACCTCAGTCACCTTTTCATATAAAATAGGTAAAAAAGTTTTCAAGTCGCTACCAAGGTTACCTTTTCTTATTGATAATGATAAAATAGGCAAAACGGTTCTCGAGCATGGCGGATATCACCATTAGGTGCCGACATAAATCCCCATTTTTAGTTTCCATTTGACTTGTTTTAATCTTAGATAAATTGTCCGAATTTCTGGCTAAGCTATAGCAGACAGACACTTATTTTAAACTCGCTAAGAAATGTGAGAAAAACGTTAAATTTTCGTGGGTGGAAATTTCGTCTGCCGAGGAACTAACGTTTTGGTAAGTTTATGATTCCCTCTGTTCATGTACTGCTGAAAAACTTTACGCATCGAGTCCATTAATGTCCTCGTTTTCGATTTTTCAGAACGCGCGGTTCGCCGGTCCGGCTCAGATCTCCATCTCCCGCTCGGCCTCCTCCTTGTGGATGGTGGAGTACTGCATCCGCCTGTAGAGCGGCTCGCCGAAGCGGCGCACGGTGTGGGTGATGATCCTCCGGTTCATGAAGGCCACCACGGCGAGCAGCGACGCGACGAGCACGATGACGATGGCCAGCACCACGTGCGCGATGCCCAGCGGCCGGTAGACCATGCGCACGTCGCAGCGCAGCTCCTCCGGCGGCACTTCCAGCAGCAGGCGGCCGGCGTTGTGCTCGGGGAAGCCGTCCCGGCACACGAAGCCCTCCTTGCCCACGACGTGCACGCCGGTGCCCATGAGCCAGTCCTGGAAGTCGGTGATGGTGCAGTCGCAGTCGAAGGCGTTGTCGGCCAGCTCCACGGTCACGTCGTCGATCTCGTCCAGGTGGCGCATGGTCTCGTTGGACAGCCGGCGCAGCAGGTTGCCGCGCAGGTTCAGCCGCCGCAAGTGGGGCAAGCAGTTGCTGGTCCACACCAGCCGGGTGATGCTGTTGTTGGCCAGGTTTATCTCTTCCAGGCTGGGCAGCGCGCAGAAGACGTCCATGGCCAGCCAGGGCCCGATGCCGTTGCCCTCCAGCTGGATCTTGCGCAGCTTGGGCAGAGGGTTCTCCTGGAAGAAGCTCATGAGCAGGTCGATGCTGCGGTTGTAGCGCACGTCCGCGCTGTCGATGTAGGCCGGGGCGGCTACGTCCAGCGCCCGGTTCAGGTGCAGCTCCTCCAGCGCCGCCATGTTGGCGAACAGCCGGCTGTGGTTGTCCACCAGCCAGCGGTTGTCGTTGAGCACCAGCTTGCGCACGCCGGGCACGTGGTGGAAGGCCTTGCCCTGGATGCGGGCGATGCGGTTGCCCGACAGGTCCACCACCGACAGGTTCTGGTAGTCGCGCTCCGCGCCGAACACGTTCGGCGGCAGCAAGCTCACGTTGTTGCCCGTGAAGACCAGCACGTCCGTCTCGATGGGCAGCTCCCGCAGCACGGCCGCGCCCTGGAAGCCCGAGCGAGTGCAGTTGGTCACCCAGCGCCGGACGCCCTCCACCTGCCGGTAGCCGCACAG
>JAQFYZ010003226.1:0-14059 GCA_034695085.1 Cylindroiulus punctatus | reverse complement strand
CTAACCTAACCTAACCTAACCTAACCTAACCTACCCTAACATAATATGTAGTTCCGTTAATGGACAAGTACCCATTTCCCTAACATTTTATTAATTTTCTTAAATTTCCATGACTTTTCATGACATATTTCCGTTTCCCTGACATTTCCTGACTTTCCAGACCTTGACAAACAAGCTATACGTTCATGCTGCCAGTGTTTGTCTGCCTACGTCATCGTTGGAATTTTAGGTACAACCTGGATAAGGGGGAAACTTCTATAACTGGGATCCGAGCGTTTTTCACCAAAAAACCTCCTTAGCTGGGACAATTTAGACCTATTTAAGCCTCTTTAATATAATCTAAATTACTCTTAACTGGGACTGCCAAGATTAATAATTTTGAGTTAATACACAACCGGATGTGACGTCCGGCTCAAGTAGTTTTCTGCTGGCCTTCGTTATTTTATTGGATCTGGTTCCAACATCATGCATTGATGCAAACTAACTCGATTACCTTTATTTATCGGCCACTTTGTGAGATGGGATATCACCGAACGATCGCGTTTCCATCAATATCTGTTTTTACCAAATTCCATCCACTCTGATGAAATACGATGATCGATGAAAATCACTCAATCATAGTTAATGGGTTCAGGCAAGCAAGAAACGATGGGATGCTCTCGAAATAGACCCTGGATTAAGTTCTTTTAAGGTATAGCCTCGATTATCCGTACCTCAATCACCATCCGGATAATCGAATTATCCGGATGTGCCCCAAAACATTGTGCATTACCACACATTAACATGCATTGTGCCTTTTTTAAACATTGTTCCTACCTTTGTTGTATGTATACATGCGCATACTACTGAGTTTGTCATTGAAATTTACATAAATGCATGCCAAAATGAGTGTTCTCTTAATGAAATTCGATTATCAGGACTACCCCTGACAACAATTTGTCCGGATAATCGAGACTCTGCTGCATAAACATTGCACATAACGTGCTGCTAGTAGGGTACTAAGTTGAATTGAATTGAATTGAAAATAAATTTCTAGGGCAGCATCCAACAGCAGGCAATCACTGCCAGCACATGAGCACCGCAGTGTCCACAACATAAGGGGCAGCTAACAAACTACATCAGACACAATCCGAAGGGCTGTTCATAAACGACGTCCATAAAAGTTCGTCTTCTCGACCCCCCACCCCTCCACCCACCTCCCCGCATACAACAAAAAGCTAAAAAAGCGGGTCAAACGTCAGAGGAAACACGATATGCGGGGCTGGGGGCAACAAATGCAACAAAAACAACGAAAAAGCATCTCTAGATTGCGCCGTGAATACTTGAGCGGCCGTATAACCCATTCCCGGGTCATCATTAATTCAAAGAATGATGAAAATTACGCCGGCGATGCCGACTGCTAGAGGGCGTTTTGCGGCTTCGAAGCGCACGAAAAAGCGCCCTTTCATCCCCGCGGGAATTAAGTTTATTGGTGGTCCGTATAAAACTCACCGTGAGATCCCGTGGGTGATTTGGTCGCCGGCACGTTGAGTCCCGAGTAGAGGCTAGGTTGCCTGGACGGGACGCTGGCCCTGCTGCCCCGCCGCGAGGAGGCGCCCTCGGCCTGCTCCCTGGTCTTGCGGGCCAGGGACATCTTCAGAAGACGAGGAGAATTAAATATCGATCTGGGTTCTTGGAACCTGGCTCTGAAATAAAATACAATTAAATATTAAAGCGACGATGAAAAAAGAACGCTGTAAGAACATTGAAAGCACACGAGTAAAGTGAATTTTTGAGTTTTTTGCATGCAGTTGGCCTAGTCTGGCAGTTGTCATCAAAACAGCCTGGTCCAGACGTGATCACATTAAGCGGTAAACACTGGATGTAATAAGTAGCCAATTGAAAGTGCGTTGTGACTTTGGGGACACCCTGCACAAAATTGCGAAAGAATTTCTCCTTTCCTGATCAACATATTCAAATATTTCTTATGTAAACATGAAGAGGGACTCGCGTTTTTTGGGATGTGCTCTTGACAACGTGTGGAAATGCATATGATATTAACAAAAACGATAATTCTATGTTTGACCTCTTATTTTGCTTTATGGGCGATAGATGGCAGCACCTGCCGTCTGAATGGGAATATAAAAGATCTAGAATTTGGAAAAATTCTAAAAACGAAATGTCTTTTCATTTTACAGTATATAGCGCAGGAACTTACTATTAATATAATCTTCGAATTATAACATATAGTTTCATTTGAAATTATCGTATCCGTCCACAATTGCGTAAATTCAATTGCAGAAAATCACTTTCAAAGGGCCTTAATACAAACGATAATTCCATGTTTGACTTTTTATTTTGCTTTATGAGTGACAGATGGCAGCACCTGTCGTCTGAATTGGAATACACATGTAAGAGATCTAGAATCTGAAAAAATTCTAAAAACGAAATGTCTTTTCACTTTATATAGCCCTGTATCAACATAAACTTTGAATTAAACCATTTAGTTTCATTTGAAATTATCATATCTGTCCAAAATTATCAAAATGTAATTGCAAAAAACCACTTTCTCAATGGGTTTACCTGAGCCTGTCCAGTGTGTTCCATCAAGGTTCCCCGTTTTACCGCTTCGATTTTCGTTTTCCTCGCTCGATTTCTTTCGTTTCCACACATCGTGTACGAACTCAAGACTGACCTCGAGCGATACCGAGGTCGATTTTTTTTGAAACCTCCCAGAATGGCGTGTAAACTCGCACTTTCCTGGCGTGTGAAAACCGGGCGTCGGAATTTTTCGAATCGGCGCAAATTGGAACGGTCAGCGTTCGATCGGAACGCCCCCTAGTTTGGAACGCAGGCACGCGATATGACGTCATCCACGATCTCCAAGGTCGTCCATTTAGGGGGAGCGCCTTGAAGCAGGGCCCCCCATAAAGTGCTCTGACAGGGGCTGTGCATAAACGGCGTCCACTAAAATTCATCATTACTGATTTAATTTGGGCACGAATTATAACGGCGTTTGAGAATTTTCAAGGTTGGTCCATCCAATTGGTACAAGTTGAATCGTTTCTATTTTTCATTACCAAGATGTTTTGGCCTTTGCGAAGACAGGTTTCGGATAATTTTCACCGGAACCGTGTTTCGGCGTAGCCCGTGACCGAAAATACACTTCAATACAGCATGCAACAAATCGATTCTCACCTGCTAAACATCCGCAGCACGATGCACATAACTATAAACATGACAGCCATTCCTGCCAGGACGCCCAACATCGTATAGTCCATGGCAACATCAGGTGCCTTTTCATTTTCTGCGTGAAATGGAGAGAAAAGTGATAATTAATTCAAATTGTATCAACGTAATTATGTAGGTGTTTTAAAGGCTATCATTTTGGAGGGACACAAAAGAGGACAAATAATGAGATTGAGATGTAGTGAGAAGACATGAGGGGTGTCAAACAAACGCATGCATTTCTTTAGGGTAAAGGCCATCGCAACTCCTATGCCCATCATGCCACCACTTTGTGCATACCTTTGCTTTAAAAATTATCATAACCACTAAATATACAATTGCATTTATAATGAGGGGACATGAAACACATGAGGAATGTCAAAGAAATACTGAGACACTTTTAGGGTGAAGTACGTATACGCTTTCAATTAACTCATAAATTGGGAACATTACAGACATAAAAACATCAAAATTACATAAAAAATAGAAATTTTAGTGACCATTTAAATAACTGTTTGTGGAAGGGGTGCAATTTGTGTACAAAATTATATAAGACAACGCCTTTTAGTGACCTGATAGGAAATATATATCGATTATAAGGTTAACTTGACACTAAATAATGAATTTTCAGCCTAGATTTTATTTAAAAAAATGACATGTATTTACCTTGACCTTCCCAATTCCATTTAATCATTCGTCGTTATTTTGTTCCAACGCAATAAGTTTTCCCCATTTATTTACATGAAATAAGGACCCCTCCTCCACCTACACTGAAAAGGTGAACATGTTCATTATAATTCACCATTTCTGATGACAATGCATCGTTTCTGAGATAAATTTATCATTTCTGACATCTTTTCTGATATCATCTTCAAGTTTACATATTCCACCTTATTAATAAAATAACTATAAGTTTGTAGGTTTGAGTTGGGATTTTTATGAAAACGGCTACAAAGCCCCTGGGCTTCTCTCGACAGTAACTGTCACAGCTCTCGAATGGCCATCAGATATAAGCTGTAAATGTGCCATTCCTGACCATGAATTTCTTTACCCTTCACACAATGGAGTTTACTTGCCCTTCAGGTCCCCTTAGCATAAAATCTCTCACTGTTTTAGACGTTTATTCAGGTTCACATTTTTTTTAGGAGAATCAGCATCAAATTGGACATTCAACATGGCGGATCAAGTGGATTTGCCGTGTCACTTGTCTGAAGCACTAAAATATAAACAGATGCAATTGCATCTGAGTTGGCACCAACAAAGACACAGATTCGAAGCGAATGGTGCAATTTCCAAGAAGAAAAAAATCGTTCAATTTGAATTTGAAATGCGATGCAGCGAAAATGGATATTTCTTTCGAATCCAGGCCTCACTTTTGTGAGATCAAATTTGCCACAATTGGGTCAAAGTAGCAAACAAAGTTCGCTATAGGTCAAATTTAAGAATTGTGGACATTTAATGTAACCCATGTAAAACAAGAAAGATTTTAATTGTTATGTACAATTTTTCTCTTCGTATTTTGAAATAATATATAACTTTGTCGAATAGGACTTTTTGTTATTAAGTGTACTATATTTAATATTTATTAATACACTACATGAAATATATACATTATGCATATATAATATTAATAAATACACTACATAACAAAACGTCCTATTAGACAAAGTTATACAACTTGTCTTAAAATACGAAGAGAAAAACTGCATAAGACATCATGTTATTTTACATTTTTCTTGTTTTCCATGGGTGATAACAATTTTTTTCAGTGCAATGTTTTCTAATATGGAGATCTGGAAAAGAAAGTAAGCAACATACGATTTAAAAAGTATTCTAAATGAAAATTTATCTTAAAATTATTACCGAATTTTCAGGACATTTTCGACCAAAGTTTATTTATTTTTTCGGAAACAAATGCCAGGGAGTTAGGCTGTATGACAACAGTGACTCAATGTTTTTCAATATACATGTTCATTATATTCGAAAAATTATTTTAAACTGTAAATACTGAAAATGACTTGATAAAATGCTGCCTGATATTTTAAATTCAACTTGGGAAATAAACATGACAACATTTTGGTATATGTATAGTTTTATCCACAAGCAAAAGTTGGCAAGATTTGGCAATTTTAATAAATCAGAGAATATCTTGCTTAGGTATGCACCATAAACTATGCCCATTTTTTGGAATAAATTTAAAAAAATTCATTAATTCTCATCCGTTCAGGGAATTTATGAAAGAAAAATTGCAGATATGTTTCTTTTTCCGTATTGATTTCCTCGTTTTCCACCATAATAACCTTGATATATTGACTGGAAATGTGCTTAAGTCAGAAAAAAAATTGATGTTTTGCGTGTTTGCATATAATAAGGCTTGCAAGAAACAAGTAAAAATCTTTCAGTAAAGTCAATCCAGGGGGCGCTTAATGTCCCTTTAAAACCAGATTTGAATTCTTGCCTTAATAAAATCCAAAACATCAATTAATAATACATAAAACAATAAATAGGTAACAATATTTAGTCAGCTTGGCAATTTGCACTTTAAAACCCCACATAAAATTGTTCAAAAACTTTTGTTTAGTAATACAACTTAAATATATTTGTTGATGAATTAAATTACACATGTTTACATGTAAGCTTTTACTCATCTTGAGTAAAGCTGCCCTACATGGAGTCACTAGAAACTAGAGTCAACTGGAAACCAAGTTAACTTTGAAATTAGAATTTGTAAACCAAATATAAAATTCGTCAAGTGTCTTCAATCAAGCCATCCCATGCAGATTCCCAAAACGATTCCAGCAGATTCAAGACAAGATTATGTAAAAACAGGTTGAATTGCATGACTTAAGATAAATTTCTTAGATTAAGCAGGGTTCCTTCAGAAATTCAATTTTCAACTTTACTGATTTTTCTAGGTTTTAAAAAAATGTCGCTGGCCAATAAAAACGCGAAAACATGACATTTGTCAATGTAAAAAATGTTATATTTATAGTTCATCATTTACGCACATGAGATGAACACAAATTTCAAAAGGAACCAGCAATGGAGCACATATATTAATAAAAAAAAAAACTTCAAATTTAGATTAGTTTGTTCAAATTAAAAAATTTCATTATTGATCTGTTCCACAGAACTGCTTGTTTTAATTGATAGCTTGAGTTTCTAGACTTCTGTGTCAAGAAATTTGTTGAATTTCCTTGACTTTCATACAATAAATCAATCATCCCTGACTTTTCCAGGTTTTCCAGGTCTGGGGGAACCCTGTTAAGGTACATGCAACTTGAAGACTGCACCAAAACATAGTGTTTATCAGGCATGGATTGAAATTTGCACTTGAAAACCACACGAGTCCCATTTCAAGAAAAGCAGGTCAAAGCAATTCAAGATGGCTACTCTATATTTTCAGGTGTTTCTGGTTCCGTTACCTTTTCCCATAAATCCAAATAGGGGGACGGTTGCTAGGCAGCCATTGATCTGTCCATGGGATGGATGAATAAATATCACAGTCATGCTCTATTGTTAAATCTCGAGTCTGCTAAATTGCAATATAACGATAAGGCCTGTATATTGCGTGCATATACATCGCAACTCAAACGCAGATACTTGCTTCAATTCACGTACCCACGTCGCCATTTTTTGCTAACAAAACCTCTCTGCAGGGTATTTTAACTTATTCAAATTCATCACAATTGGGTAATTGAATTAAACAATTAATGTACTTAAATATCGATAAAAATCGGTCGATTTGACACATAAAAGTATGCATTTCCATGCACACCACAGTCATGTTACTTAAACATCAAACACCATCCCTTTATCATATCTTTGAAAAAAGTGGATAAAAAAACATTTCAGGCAAATATGGCTAATTTTGTGCTTAATAAGATTCTGCATGCAAAATGGTTCCATTAAATAAGATGGAGTTGACCTTGAATTCAACATTCCTCCTTCAAGCTAACTGTCCACTTGTAATTTTCACATTTTTCTCTTTAGGCAAAAAATTACAGAAAATCAGAAGAAAATTACGAGTAGAGCACTGCTCTACTTTAGACCAATCATATCATAGCATTAAAAAATTAAAGAAAATTAGAGCAGGGCTACACCCAGTGTTGCCAGATACTTTTCCGGTGGCGCCAATAGACATCTTTCCCTGCACTTTCTTTCCCCTTGGTGGCGCTGCTCATACTTAAGAAAATTAAGAGATTGGCATGTGGGTAGGGTCAAAACATTAGGAAAGCTAATTTAAGACCAAAATTAAGCCAAGAAATTACAAGTGGACAGGAAGCACAAGACATTGACATTTGCCTGAAATGTTTTTGTATAATGACTAGCTAGTTTTCAACTAATTTCTTTAGTGTTTTTTCGATAGGGGTCATTTGGAACGATTTTATAATAACGTTTCGATCAAACTTATTACTAATTAAATCCTACATTGGTAAGATTGGCGCAGACTTAATTGGCGGCCAGATTCGCCTAATTTCACACTTCAGACAAAAATAACGATTATCGGCTGCAAGTGATATCAATGTCGCTTCTGGTCGATAAATAAATACTGCTTTAATTGGTGGCGAACACGAACGCCCATGAATGGATTAGGCTTAGAGTGGAGGGAAAAATCGATAAGAAAAATCATGGGTGCAAACGAGAGACCGGAAGGGCAGCTTTGACGACTCAATGATCACCAGAAAGAGACATTAATCGGTCATTAATCGTGCAATTAGCCTCCGTGCAACCCATTTATGCGACAGTTGCGAAGAACAAAAATAACAATACAGTATGTCGTTTAAATCGAGCAACATTTCGACACTTATAAATGAAAAAAACACGATTAAATTGAAGACATTACTTAAGGCTCATTAAAAGTGCGTTGTGACTTTGGGGACACCCTGCAAAAAATTACCAAATCCAATTTCTCCTTTCCTGATCAACATATTAAAATAATTTTTTTGTAAACATTAACAGGGACTTGCGTTTTATAGGATGAGTTCTTGTCAACTTATGGAAATGTATATGATATTAATAAAAACGATAATTCTATGTTTGACCTTTTATTTTGCTTTACGGTCGATAGATGGCAGCACCTGTCGTCTCAATGGGAATATAAGAGATTTACTGTCGTTGGCAAAATAAAGAATATCTGGAAAAATTCTAAAAACGAAATGTCTTTTGATTTTATATAGCGCAGGAACTTACTATCAATGTAAACTTTGTATTAAAACATTTAGTTTCATTTGAAATTATCATATCTGTCCAAAATTATCAAAATTCAATTGCAAAAAATCACTTTCAATGGGCCTTAATTTTCTCAAGTATCATCAGCACCGCCAAGGGGGAAGAAACTGCACCAAAAGTTGTAAATTAATATCGAGGCAAATAATAAACGACTTGAACTTACTTTCGATGCAACGGACTGTGCCGTTGATGTTGATCCTCATATAAAAATTGTCCAGACATCGACACAGGCTTCCCAAACAATGGGATTTTTCGTCCAGAAATTCACACTGGTCATCGTTGACGCAAGAATGGTTCAGAGCGACAGCTAAAAAAATTAGAGTTGAAATTAGTTTTTTTGAAAAAAAAATCGATTTATTAGCGATATGACATTTATCTAGATTGTGCATAAACTTAAAAAAAACTATAATACACAATCTCATTTCCTTCGATAAATGAAAACCATTCATTGTCATTGAATCACAATTCGATGTCGTTTATGAAAACGATTCAGTTGCAGGCTTATAAAAATAATTATGCGATTAAAAATAATAAATGTCTGTAGGAAATTCAATATCAGACATGTACTGCACTATGGGAGCTGAGTCCAAAGCCACCCATGGAGCATTAATGGCATTAATTAAAATTCTCCGACGTTTTATATGTTAATTAAAGGCAATTTACGCGTTAATTAACCTTCGCATTCTGCAACAAATTAGCGAATCAGGGCCTAAATTAATCTCCTTTCTCCGTTAATACCCACTGGAAAATGTTGACCATTTTGCAAAAATTGAATTCTGGATTAACAGTAAATAAACAATAACTAAACTTCACGAAGTAATACATGCAACTCATTTCCAAAATCAATTTTAATGCATTTTAACAAAATGGTGACCATTTCCAAAGACCTTAATTCTGAATTAACAATAAATAAATAATAACTAAACTTCGCGAAGTAATAACTGTATTTCTAAAATCAATATTAATGCATTTTAACAAAATGGTGACCATTTCCAAAAACATGAATTCTGAATTAGCAGTAAATAAATAATAGCCAAGCTTTGTAAAGTAATAACTGTAATTTCCAAAATCAATTTTAATGTATTTCAACAAAATGGTGCATAATAGCTAAGCTTTTTAAAGTAATAACTGTAATTTTCAATATATAGTGATGGTCATGAAACTAGCCATGTACCTAATTCCGAGAATGACTATTCGTGTCATGAACAACAGCAAATAAAGGTTAAAATACAACAGCTTACCACAAATTTAGTGGCTTGGAAATCCAATATTTGTCTGAAAATCTGACTATTTTTGGCGCATAAATGATTCAGCGCTTTCGTGGAATCAACTTGTTTAATATTAAAAAGCTCCTTAACGATTAAATCATGACTAGCAATTTAAATCCCAGAAGGCAAAAAAACACTACGTTAAATAATTCAGCGCAGATATCAATCAAATTCAGGGAGAGATTTGTTACCAAAAGTGCACATTCATCATGTGTTTACGACATGAGAAAAATCATAAAAAATTCCTACTCCTTACAATAACGTCTAATCTTTCATTAATCTTTCCCAAAATAAATTCAGCTATGAAAACATGCAACAGTGGTTTATTAGGGAATCGCAATATTTAATTTTTATTTAAATGCCAAATTAGAGTAACATTTATTTTATTTATTTATAATTCATCTAATTTAAGTTGTTATTTAGTCGTAATTTAACAAATTTAACTTAGTCGTTAATAAGTCTTAGTTTACGATAATTTAAGTGGCCGCGACTTAATGAAATGCTACAGAAAATAAAAATTGACTTGCTGCCCCTTAAAATATGATGGGAGGCAATCACTGCCAACACCTTGTGGAAACGTGATTATTTTAAAGTCCGGTTTAACCACACGCAATTAATCGACGAATTAATTTAACAGTCGATTATCACTGCTATATCGTTGATTGAAGCCACTTTATTCTCATTTTAAATTTAACTTAATGGTAATTAAACATACTTGTATTTAAATTAGTTCTACTAATTGAGATTAAGAACCGCGAAAAACCACTTCCTTTAAGTGACATTAAACCACCGGTTGCACCATCTGTTGATTGTAAACTGTATCTGAAATATCGTATTAATTTCGTTATTAATTGTTGTTTTTCATATAACGTTTGCCAGGTGTTTCTATTGCTTAATTAACCAGAACTATTGTTACGTCAGTATGGCTGGATTCACCGTCATGTATATTAACGGCAATTAAAATTACTGGTCACTAAAGTAGTTCTGCTATTTGTGATTACGTACATTACCACGAAATAATATTAAACTTAATAAATCTGTTATGTTACTTATGATTCAACAGGTGTTCTGTTGATCAAAACCTGACCGATTTTTTAACAGATTTTTACCTGACAGATGGCACCATTGTTATGTCATGACGTTTTAACAGACCGTTAAGGCGTTGCTACATGCTCGTTGTCATCAATTACAAAAGTTGATAATCAATGATTAAAGCAAAGCATCATCACTTGATCCAATTTTGAGTATGTTTGCCTCTCATTGTCTTCTTTCAAAACAAAGATTTCCAATTACACCCATCCCTGATTAAGCCAATTAAGCAGCTGTAGGAACACTAATTAATCGATCGATTCGTCAGACATTCTTCTCACAATTCCAACAAGCATACTACAACAACGAACGCCCACCCTTCATTAATTATGACTTTTTTATCGGAATTTCTGGCGCATTTTCCTGATGATGGAAAAAAATGCTAAAAGATTCGTTAAATTGGTTTAGCTTAAGTGGCCCTTGACATAAGCACGGAGAATGGTGCAACGCAACAGTCATCTCCAAAGTTTAGTTATCAACAGCTTTCACTCTACAATGAGCCACAAACATTATTTCGAGCCAACCTTTTCCATCTTTATAATTAACGTGGATTTTTCCTATATTCAAAATCAGCGCTAAATCGTTGATGGTCATTATTTATCGTCCATTAACTCCACCAAAACTTAACTGCCGGTTTCACAGGCCGTTAACCCAACCAGCACCATGCCCATCTATTTTAAGTTCACAAAATAAACAAAGCCATTGTCGTTTGCTCTCGCAGTTGACACATGACAAACAAATCGAGCGGAAAAATGCTTAATGGCCAATTAAGAGTCTCCAGTAAGCAAGAGCTAAACAATAAAAGCTCAGTGCCCTTTACTAGCGAATTAATTGAGTATTCATTCGTTGATGAGGATTTTTCTGGAAATGGGAACATTCGAGTAATGCATGAATTTTTATCACCAAATAGATCAGCTCCATTTCTTCGGAATTGGAAGCTACCATTTTTTCTAAATACATTTGGACTACAGAATCTTATTTTGCATAAAAATAAGCAACATTTGTCAAAAACAATTTTTTTTCCACTACTAACATTCAAAGATATGAAGCAAAAGCACGACAATGTACTTGTTGTATTGGTAGCCTACTTATTAAGGCCCATAGAAAGTGACTTTTTGCAATTGAATTTTGATAATTATGGACAGATAGGATAATTTCAAATGAAACTAAATGTTTTAATTCAAAGTTTATATTGATGGTAAGTTCCTGCACTATATAAAATGAAGACATTTCTTTTTCAGAATTTTTCCAGATATTCTTTATTTTGCCAACGACAGTAAATCTCTTATATTCCCATTCAGACGGCAGTTGCTGCCATCTATCGCCCATAAAGCAAAATAAGAGGTCAAACATAGAATAATCGTTTTCATTAATATCATATACATTTCCATAAGTTGTCAAGAGCACATCCCAAAAAACGCGAGTCCCTGTTAATGTTTCCAAAAAAATTTTAATATGTTCATCAGGAAAGGAGAAATTGTATTTGGTAATTTTATGCAGGGTGTCCCCAAAGTCACAACGCACTTTCAATGGGCGTGACTGAAAATGATGTTCGGATAAAAAATGCTCCCTCGTCTGTCTGCGACATATTTTGCCACTAATTTTCAAGGGTAGGCAATTAAGAGATTTTTCCAAATTTTTCCCAGTTAACTGTTTTGATGCCTGTTATTAAGAGTGATATGCTGGGTTCATTAAGCCAGTCCTGGCTTCCTAATTAGGCCCCTCTTTTCTGCGCCATCTGCCAACGACGAAATAGTCCCCCAGGGGTAACAACCACCGTGATTAGCACCCCGGGGGGAATATATTGCATTCGCCCCCCATCAAAATTGGGGAGGGGCGGAAATGCACTCCAGGATAACATTGGGGGGTGAAGGGGAACATCTGATTAGGAGACACTGGTTTTGTCAAATAGTAATTTATCTAGATGACATCCTCGTCCACAGATGGCGCTGCCAGTCGTGGGCTGGTGAACCAATAGTAGCAAAGCAAGAAAAATAATTATGTACATGTTAGCACAAACTCAAAAACTGATACTCAGATGCACAGGCAATCACTGCAAGCCTGCGAGCTGTGAGGAGAAACTAACTTTTGGGACATTTTTACTAGTCTTTTCACACAAAAAAATTAAGCTTATTGGTACTTAGTGAAAAGCATGATACTGCATATTATTGGTTGCCATTGGTAGCATTAATCAATGTTTTGGTCAGTCTGCCTTGCAGAAATCCTGGGGTGTGATTAAATGAAGGAAGAATGAGTGGCTAGTGTCAACTCTTCAATATTTTTTCTGGTGCGACAGTATTGACCCAGCGTGACACGTGACTCGATATCTTCATAATTAATCACATTTGGACTGTCCGGAGGTGATAGCCGTCGTGCCGGACAGTGGTCAATAAATCAAGGGCTCCTAGGAAACGTCTAAACAAGAACAATCCCAACCAGGATAGCACCTGCGTCGTTATCACTATTATTATCCCTTTTTTCAGAAATGAAATAAAATGGATTTTGGTCCATCTGGTTTGGTGCCATCCGTCAAAATTATGAAAAAAAAATTGGATGGAATTGGTCGGGATCGATACCGGGACACTGGGTATAATTTCGCTCTCCAAAATCAATGCACTGAGAAAAGACAGCAATCAAATAGTGACGTTGATTGATGGTCAACATTACCCAAAATATCATAAGGAAGTTCATGATTTTGACCTTTGTCTGTTTGGCTAGGTTTGGCAAAGTTACCAAGTAGAGACCCTCATACCCCATTCAGACTGCACTTGGAAATCTAGATAACGTAGGAAAACATGGCAAGTTTTCAATGTGAACCCTACCGGTAACGGAGACGTAGATAAATGTAGATGACAACTCGATAATGGTTACGGTGTTCCAGGAAACACGGTAAAGTTTTGCAATGTGAACCCTACCGGTAATGGAGACGTAGATAAATGTAGATGACAACTCGATAATGGTTACGGTGTTCCAGGTGTTCCAGGTGTTCCAGGAAACACGGTAAAGTTTTGCAATGTGAACCCTACCAGTAACTGAGACGTAGATAAATGTAGATGACAACTCGATAATGGTTACGGTGTTCCAGGAAACACGGTAAAGTTTTGCAATGTGAACCCTACCGGTAATGGAGACGTAGATAAATGTAGATGACAACTCGATAATGGTTACGGTGTTCCAGGTGTTCCAGGTGTTCCAGGAAACACGGTAAAGTTTTGCAATGTGAACCCTACCAGTAACTGAGACGTAGATAAATGTAGATGACA
>JAQFYZ010003225.1:0-14059 GCA_034695085.1 Cylindroiulus punctatus | reverse complement strand
AGATGCGCCATAGCTGGCATCGAATGACAGCAGAGAATTCATAAGCAAAACCAGCAGGCAGGTCGTCTTTAACTGAAAAACGGACAAGTCATGGAGTCAAATATAATAAAATGCCAAGGCCTTTTTTATATTTCAACCGAGGGGTCGATAATCGCCTAGTCATTGAATTGATTTATGAGCGTGCCATGGCAGTCTGCTAAACTCCTGTCCAATGGCTGCCTCCAATTCCACTTTTGAATTTATACGGGGCAATGCTTATTTTCCTTTTTACGTTTGGCCGGCCATTTTAAATAATAAAAAGGCCGGTTTAGTAGACAATTTTTCGGTTTATCGTCCTCCTTCCGTCCTTTTCTTCGCGCAAAAACAATATTTTATTCGCCAGATACGGAATTTGCTTTTTTGCTTCATTCCGCCCTGCAATACAGGGCTGTTCTTTTGCGTCGTGTTTGTGATGCTTTTTACTTTCATACCTAATCGAGTGAGGTGAAGATACTTCCACAGTTGGCAGCCATCAAGAAGACTGCTTAATCTAAACCCGTACACGTGATGCGAGTTAAATTATCTACCATCAAATGTAAAGTCAGACAGGTCTTGACAAATTAGGAGGTCGCATATGCTTAACAGTCATTGCCAATGTTTTATTACGATATTTTGTTACCTGTGACAACATCCTTATAGAAAGTATAGCTTGTGCAATATGCTGCTCAGGGTAGACAATTAGAGTTGAACTATAAATATTATATGCACATTTGGAGCGAGGCTTATGAAAATGTAATATGCAAGTTAGCGGAGTAAAATGTAATAAATAAATTAGAACGGATGAACTGAACATTGTGATGCAGTCTATCAACACCAACGAAATTTGATAATTTTCCCCCATGCATTTTTGGATATTTGATATCGCTATCGAATATCGATATTAATGGTATGAATTACTTGTCGACGCAAATTTAGCGAGCTATCTTAGAATTTGATTAATTTTCATTTTATTGTGCATCTAATCTTGATAAGCTACTCCAATTAGCTTCGTGCCACATATGTAATTTAACGAACACTGTCGAAACATTAGTGGACAGCAAAGGGACAGGAAATCACAATTACGTGTACTATTTGTAAGGTACAAGATGCTCCAGTAAGGGCATGACGGCTCTACAGTTAAAAATGTTTCTAAAATCCGAGCACAGAATTACCAATTTTGCGAGGTATTATTTGCATTTTAATTACATTTCTTACTCCTAACTCGCATGTGAAAATCTCATGCTGGTTTAATGAAATACACAGCACTGGCAACGAATGTACTAATGCAAAATAAAGCGGTGAACTACTCAGTGCCTGGGGGAAACAATGTGCATTAGCATCTTGCATTACAAAAATAAGGCCAAAATTACTGAAATCCTTAGAGCCTTCATTCATATTTGTTATTCATCCTGTTGCATGCGCACCGACAAACAGCATCCAACAATGAACGTTTTGCGTTGGAGTCCTTTCAGTTATGCAGTATGCATTATTTTCAAGTGCAAAATTTCCACAATTCCCTTTTGATGTTATTCCTCGTATCATTGCCAACACCAAATCACCCAGATCTCTGAAGTGTACAATTAGGTCCAAACGTTCCATATGCGTGCATTAACTTTAGCACAACATTTGGGCTACAAATGCAGGTCAGATGGAGCTAAAGTTCCTAGGCGTAGTGCCAGCATGTACTGTAGGCATAAAATTCCAGCATGGGTTTCGTTAATGTGCTTTCATCGACTAAGTGAATGGGGGCCACATCCAGTGCTAGTAGCTAGCCCCTTAAATATGCTAATTTTATGCAGTCGCCAAGTGCAACTCCAATACAATTGCAGATGCACAGGCAGACGTTTTCCTTCACCACACGCCATGGTTTAGCTTGGTGCACACAACCAAACATGTGCGTGTATATCGAGCCATGCCAAAAGCTCTTGGTAAAGAATTGCTGCATTAAAGTTAAAATAGGAAGACAATAGAAAGCCAGAAGAGAGGAAGAGACAAAGGAGGCTAGCGAGTCGAGATTGCACTAAATGTCTTTTTTGGCATCAGTTTAGCAGCAACATGTAAAAGGGTGCCATTTTAAAAAAGAAAAATGCACCATTTCGTGTAATGGTCACCAACAAGCTTAGTAATGGAAAGAGGCCATAAACTAGAAACGGGATTTTGGGTCGAAATAATAATAAAACACATGTGCAAACTGGCATTGCAAAGAGGTTACAGCTATTTCAGCGGAGAAATGTGGAAAGTACAAATTGCGATAAGCATCGCTTATGCTTTTGTTTAATACCGATAAAAAATAAATTGGTTAGCGTAACATACGTTACCCAAATTGCAGCAAATTTTGCATTTGCTCGCAATGCCAACAACAAAAAGCCAGAGCTAGGAAAAGCATGTCATGCTATTTATCATGATAATTAAGATGTTTAAATTCTTATGTAACGATGATCATGATTTGAGTACACTTATAATGTACATTAATTTCGCAATATTTTCTAACACATTTCCATTTATGTGGAGAAGTTGGTTTGGAAAAACATGTATACTAACATATCGTGTAGCATTCGATAATTTCCATTCTACAGTATACATCACTGTATGTTTGCATGTACAGTATGTATCGTACCTTCATCAAAAAGTGAATGTCAACCCGTTTTACATACAGTGTACATTTACTTGAGTATGCTCTATTTGTGCATCGACAGAGGGTAGTTTAATCTAAGGTCTTCAAACCAAGCAAGTTAGAAGTCTTGCAGACACGGGAATGCTTTATTCATTTCATTAAGAATTTAGCAGATAACATGCCCTTGTAATGTTGATTAATGGTATGATCAATATTACAAGACATACAAACAATATAATCAATTTGTATGACAATGAGGAGTAGATGAATCTGAGACAGTTATGAGAAGTAACTCCCCAGGTTCATCAGCTCCTCACACTCATTTTTTTATAAAATAGGGCCATGATAGATAGCTATGAGGAGTTCAGTCATTAATAAACAGAATCATACCTGGTTATCAAACCTGAAAACTTCAACTAATCACAGCGATTCCTCAGAATCATCAACTTTTCATATATTTTTTTTATGAAATTGGACCCTGATACAAGTAAGCATCACTCAAATGCCTTAAATCTCGACAACATTATATAGACATCTGAACTGCAGGTATTTGTAAGCATGTTCCAAGATTTCTGCGATCACTGCTTCAATATTACAAACCATTTTTTTATAATCCAACATAAAACAATTCCGAAAATGTGTTGTTTTACAGGCAATCTACACCAAAGTGATACACCGATGCATTATTCAGAAAATGTGATTTATTTACAAGACGTTCTTTCCTCTAAACTACTTCTGCCTTTTAAGGGTCTAAATTTGTTCACGACGACTAAAAAACGCCGTGTATAGTTAAAAACGACAAGCCTGGATACGTCTGGATTTCCAGCGAAAATATAAAAGACGGCATTCACGTCTGCTGCACAAAATTGGATATTTGGAGATTGGAATTTTTTCTTCTCATTTACTTTCAATACAGAGAGAGGAGCATACAGTGCACTCTAAAATGTACTTTCAACATAATGCCTACGTCTTACGGAGACAGAATGGCATAGAAACAGCACGGCGCAGGCACACAGTAATAAAACATGACAGAATTTATTTCAACATTTTCTTAACAAACCCAGAAGAAATTCACGAGGCGCATTGTCAGAAATTACAATTAATGTTTGCATGGAGAGAAATCTCCGAAGAGTGAATCATTTAATAGGATTACAGTTTATTCACGCACGCAGAGAACTTTCTTCATTTTAAAGTGGTTTCATGGCTTTTTTTCATTTCGTGAATAAACTAATGCCTCTCACATTCGAGAGACTTCAGGTTTGGATAACATTATTCAAGGAACGGCAAAGTTTTGCCTTTATCCTTAATATACAAGAACGCTCCTTGGTGAAAAATTATGATCACATACTGACTATCACATATACATGTATGTGCCATATATGATCATGGATTAGCCATTTAATTAAGCTTATGACAATGTGTACATGTATAGGATCATATACCGTACATCGCTATAAAAGATAACATTATAAATACATAACTGTCTGTATACATGTCCACTTATGGGAATCGTCACAACTTCGTAACATAAAGCCATGGGGCAAATGTGTTCGAAGACTCAAATAATGCCAAGTATGAAATCATATACCGGTATGGCATACAATACCTGCTAGGCAAATACTGTAAGTGTGTTAACTAGTTATTTAAACAGGTGGACTTCCCTAAAACATTAGCATGAAAGCTATAAAGTTCTGTATATATCAGTATACGAGAGAAAATACCAGTTAGCATTTATTGTAGTGGCTTTATTTTATTTTGCACTCAAGTTTATTTTTTTTTTGCTAAGCTCTCTTTGCCTAATGAAACCTAATGAAAATCTCATCTACTGTGAAACGCATTCTATGAATGGGCATGTAGTGTATGGTCACATATGCAAGTACATGTATGTACTGAGTCCGTACTGACATACAGTATATGGATATGTATGCAATTATGCAAACCGCCTATACATGTACTGTTCATGCATATGGCCAAATATGAAAATGAAGGCCTAATAACAAACACTGTATGACCAGATATGTCGATGTAGACCAATTTTTGGTTAAACCATACATGAAGTACCGTATATGTACATGGCCTATATTTCCTTTCACCAACCGGGCAATTCCTCTAAAATAAATGTCATAATAGAGATGCCCCATCGAACATGGACAACAAATTCTATTTTAATTCCCTTTTCATATAGGTAGATAATAGGCAATTTCGTGCGCCATTAGCCCCATTTCCTACTGCGACAAAGCGTGGCTCACCCTAGAACCTATTATATAAAATCCGATAACAAGGAATTGTGTTTTTATCAAGATTTATAGTTGTGTTCTGTTCAAAGACAAATCCTAGGCAACCATTATTTATGGAAGTTGTCAATTGCAGTTGTTATGGCTACTTCGCTGTGGAGAAAAATTGTTCTCAAGAAATCGCATTTGAGATCCTTTCACCCTATGGCACATCTACGGCTACACATATATAATTAAAGACGCTACTAAAATAGCTTTCGTTTTTCAAGCGAAATCTATCGAATTAGCGATTAGGAAGCATTACATCAACCATAAAAAGGGTCGAGCCGCGTAAACTTGTAAATAAAAATGTGCCGATATACGCTCTTGGGCTATTTTTATATCCCATTGCAAGACAGCATTGCTGCAAAAAACTTAGTCTTGAAAAGTTATTGAACAACTGAATGGAAGCTGACTAATCGATATAATTTATTTGGATGTTGCTGCAAACATCCTCATTGCGCAGAATCAAAATTGGACAATATTTATTCTTGTTAACAATATGTACGCCATCATTGAGCCAGAAAGATTACATTGCATTTTGCCTGGATGCAAGTGTTTGACCAGACCTGCTGTCAGCATGGGGTTACCATAGATTCGTATTACAATATTTTTCAAAAAGAAAATACAAAGCCCAAATACCGTAGCACGCCCGTACGATATTCAATGGTTTTGATGGAGCAATGATAAAAACGGAAAAATGCATTAGTACATCCATTGACGTATAAACCAATTTGATGCTGACTAAGCACAACTGCAGGTTTGTATTTTTGGAAAACGGAATCAACAAATCGTTAAGGCTTGACGCAACATTTGCATTGTATTTATTCGACGTACATTATCTGAAAATATACTGATGGATACTGACAAATTCATTTCCTGGCGTTACTCAAAAGTGATTCCAAAACAGTCAAAAAGCACCGATTGACGACATTTTCGTATTCAATTTGTTGCAAACCTTCACTGACATAAATGATATTCAACATTACTGTATACATGTGAAAATGTACTGCAATGTATTTTCACTTACGTGGGTTAAACATACACTGCAATTCTGTATTGGAAATAATTGCGAATTTCGGTAAACACCAACAATCCATGCTTTCGTAAAAATGTATTCAAATTCATTTGAAAATAAAACCCTACACCAAGAGTAACTTAAATGTTAAATGGATTTATCAAGATAACTACATGTATGTTGCTACATGCTACCACATACAGTATGTTTAGTATTTATTCCACAAATCGTATTGTTATCAGAGTGAATTGGTTCTCAGCGCAGATATGCAGTACAGTAAAAAGATGCAGTGAGCACGAAAGCACAACCTTCTATTTTGTTAACATGCAATTTCCTTTAAAATGAATGCCTAGGTAAGTCGATGCATTCAACATTTACTAATGTATGCAAACTACACCGTAGACTAAATGAGCACAATTTGTAGTTGGCCTAGGGCCAAACCATATTTCCATTTTTTCCAGATAATTCGCTTTATAAAAATGTTAAAGTGCTCTCAGAAGCTATGCAAAGTCACAATGAAATGCTATTTGATTTCGCCGTGGAAAAGGCTTTCATCTGGATCAAGTGTTAAGGTAAAGCTCAAAGAATTTGAATGCAAGAACTGCAGTGCAAATATGGCCCAGGTTCTTTTTCAAATTTGGTTTCCCATTTAAGCACATGACTCACGCCTATAAATATCTGGAGATTTCATCACAATATGCATCAGTAAACAAATCCTTGCCAACGAACGTAACATTATTATGCATGAACGAACGTTTATTATAAAATTCCGGAATCTGCGACACTGCACGACGATTAAGGTGTATATCATGGTGTCGTTTCAAGCATGCTCAAAGGAAGCAAGATGATTTGCCATCGCTCTCAAACCCATGTGACCTGCAACCTATTTTGCCTAGGAGTAACACGATACAAATTACGACTAGAAAACCAGCAAGTCTCAGGAGGCACGTCGCAAAAATGGCCCATCCTGCCTAATTTTATGCATATTGGATCTGCCTAAGCAAAGAAGACTTCCTAGAGACATAATATGCATGCCGAAGGAATAGAACAGGAGTGTTGCGTGATAAAGAAGCCCAACTGTCGCTAAAATTCGAAAGCTAATTTCATTTTTGTATTATGCAGAAAACTATAATAGAATGGCTGTTATAAAGCTGGCGTTTGACGAAGACGTGCACGTCGATAGAGACTTAATTAAATCCTATAACATTAAGAGTCAATTTATCAGTTTACAACTTAATGCTACCAGGAGCATAAAAGGCCTCGAGCATGCTAGGGCAAAAAGCTTTTTGTACCAACATGCTAAATGCATTTCGTAAAGTTGCAGAAACTGATATCATGAGGGTAGAGAAAGGATTTGTAAAAGCATTGGCACCTGATGACTTGACGAAAATAATCGGTAAAAGATTCAGTGCAAAGAAATTGCCTGGGCTGATTGGTTATAATTCGTTATCTTATCTAGAAATAAGTGATGTTAAATGAAACTGTGGGTAAAAACCACTGATATGAAAAGAGGCCAGGACGAATAAATGGTGGTTAATATTTCGGAATCAGTTTTTGGATAAGAAATACATGGATACCACCAAAAATAACCACGTGCATTACGCATACAATGCCAATTTCAATTAAATTTGTTCAGTTCGCATTCCCAAATATCAATTCAAAATAGCATCGCAACTTTAGTTTGAATGGGATGATAATCGTCGCTTTATCTAGCATTAGTCTTAAATTACAGTTAATAAGCTGTCGGCATAGCAAGCGGCTTGTCTTTTTAGCTTAAAATGTTCTCAAAGGGCGGATAAGCCAGATTTGGCTTAAATCAGTTAGTGTAAAATTTAATGAAGCTTTAGGAAAATCATGTTATCGTCATTTCTTTAAGAATGCCGAAAGATAATGAAAATATGGAATTAAGGAGCTTCCACTTACAGTGATCTGATTAACTTAAGGAGTTAAAATTTAAAAATATTTGCCTCTGGGTGCCTGTATTTATGTGAAAAATGTATAAAATTAGAATCTAGAACTGCTGTTTGAGATGATGACGCTCAAAAACAGGTCTTTCTTTACAGCTAATGAGCAGGCAGGGATTGACTGGTTAACAGGGGCAACTAAATTTTTAGTTAAATTTGACACAAAGAAACAAAAAAGACGAAAAAAGAAAACACATACAGGATAATTTTTTTAAATTACAAGTGCAAACAGCAACATGACATTCCCTATTTATAGGCCAATGGAGGTAATGAACTAGCTATGATTATGAAACGCAATATGGAGCAAATTATTATTATCAAAACAATTTACGATTAATGCAGCTTAAGGCGGGCCTCACGCTGGTTAATTTAACAAAGGTCGTATGAACGACATTAGTGTTTAGGAATATTTGGGGAAAGACGACAAAAAAAACCTTTTATGTGCCCATTCGGCATTGCTTCCAGTTTGAGTGCAGGCAAGCAGTTGGAGAATTATAACTTCCATTAAAGCAGTAAGCCAAGAAGTAGCAGTTCCACGTTGCCAAATACACTCCAAATGCGATTTTGATTGGTGTAGCTCTATAATAAAGCATCGCGGAAACAGCATCATTCCAAAACACTATCGCAAATGCGCTTTGATGAATTAGTTCGAATGCAAAAGATAATCAATATTAGTCAACTCAGACTAACCCAATTTTTATCCCATCAACATACATTACGGATCGAAATGAAGGCGCGTTCTTCATTTTTATGCAAATGGTGGCGCATTTTGGTACTCCACATGTGCCAGTCGAACGTAAAAGCAACACGGAAATGCATTAAAGCGTTTTAAAAAGCACTAATAAATTCGGAAGCAAATTCACGCTTGCAGTACTTGTGTTCGTAAATTCAACTCAGACGAATAGCACAGCTTCTATATTGTAAGATCCAAGTTTCATAACCTGAAGCATCCTCATTTCAATTGAAAACATTGCTTGCATTATTACTTAAAAACTATTTATCATGAATATAGCATTATGGAAATGTATTTATTAATTATTTTTGAAAACCGATCCCTAATAATGAACGATAACAACTCCGAAGAAATTTCAAGTAAACTGCGACCAAAAGTGGTAGATTTCATTCCACATTTCCACAAAAAAAATGTCCATATTGTTCATATACATGTAAATGTTCAAGTAAGAAATGTTCAACATTAATGAACCATACAATAGGTAAAAGGGAGATAGTTTCACTGGATGCATTTTCCTTCCACAGTGCAGATTACATAGTTATTCAGTTTGGGGAGCGAATTAAGGCTGCAAAGCCAGTAGGCATCTCATTTGAGAAACGAAAAATCTTCGCACTTGTAGTTTGAAACAAAGACAACGTGCAATTTTGGCAGCAGCGCCACTGTTCTAGCAGGAACAATATCTCACAGCCAATGAGATCCGACGGGACATAATTGAAATTTGTCTGGCTGACAAATGATGGTCTTACAGTGACAATGTCGTAGGCAGCTCGTTCTCAATTAGGTGCAAAAAAAGTGAATCCTCCAGGTTCAGCGAGGAATAACTGGGGTAAACCAGGTCAGGCCTCCAGTTTCCAGGCTACTCGACACGAGTTTAATTTAAATTGCGAGCTAGAATATAACGGAAATGTAAGCTGCTTTTCATACTTATTCATCAACAAGGAAGGCGTACATGCATAAGGGCACAGGGGATTTCCAGCGACATGATAGCTCCATGTTAGTGGCTTCCATTTCTATAGGCAATGCACTGTAGTGAGAGGATTAGAAAACGCAATTGACTTCGTTCCCATTCAGCCCATTGTGTTTCTCAGCGCGTTTATAGACAGCCTATGATTATTTAATATTCAGCACGAAAGCCCATCTAAGGTTTCCTTTCATTATTAATACTCTATTTTGCCACGCAGGGAAGAAATGTGGGCCTATTACGAGGCACGAACGATTGATACGCCAAGATGATGATTTTGAAGAAAAGGGGTTTTATTGGTTAAAGGCTAAGCGAAAGTGCATTTGGAGCCTATTGGAACAACTTGTTTTATCTTTGAATGTTAGAGCAGCCACGGTGACGCCTGGAGACCTTAGCAACACCACGAAAATCATGTCAAATTGCACACGTCAGTCACCAGGCAGCCAATTTTCACTTTTCAAAGGTTGATTCTGTTGCATAATAGAACGATTTTAATTAAAGAATCCAACACAATGCGCCCGAAACTTGAAAGAAATTTGAAATAATTGGAACGGGGCTCATTGGGTATTTGCGAAAACCTAATCAACTTTTTGGTTAATCTTTTATGTAAATTTTTTTTTCAAAACACTAGAACAGGCGAGGCTTATTAAAGTCATTTCCTTGACTTGCACTATGTTTACGAACAAGTTTCACTCAAATAAGCTTCCTCACCTAAGTCACTAGATGCTCATAGCACGTAAGCTGGTAGTGATTGCCTGCTTTCAAAGTGGCCCAGCGAAAAAATAAAATTTTTAGGTCAGGATAAACACACGACAGAGTATACAGTGTACATTAAAATGAATAATACTAGAAATGATACATTACGTATTTTCTGACCAATGATAGAAGTTTCTTCTATGTCTATTACAATTGTGAAAAATGATGCGCCGCAAACCAATACACCAAATGTTAAATGCAACATAGCCATATAAGTACCGAAACATGAATTCAATTTGCAAGTACGTGTATTGGGTGATGGGCAGACACCTTTCATAATCAAGACGGCGAATCAAACTACCGTATATGTATTTTCTTCAAAAAATTAAAATTATTTTCTATTCCAGCTTGCACAGAATCACCCTTAAGTTTTAAATAAATAAAAAGAAATGATCCAATGTCTTTATCGGGGCAATGCCCATGAACTTCTTGTTGAAGCAAATTTGGTTCAAGCATGCACTTTTAAAATAATATGGAAATCTAATCGGCCCAAACGAAATTTTATGTAATACACACGGCGAAATATAGGCAGTTTTGCCCATGTGTGTTTGTGAAAGGAATACCAATCTAGGTTCCGCAACGTGTACTGCATATGTACGCGCTTATTTTATGGTATTCATGGAGCAAATACCAATTTATTTTGATCTGGCATACCAGCATGTAACGTTTTCCCTTGCCGAAATAAGAGCAAGGACGATATACTGTACATGTACATACATGCACATATGCACCTTAAGTGGTCAAAATAAAAAAGGTCAACAATAAATGGAGATTTTCCATGGCAAATCGCTGTAATATCTTCTGAATATACATCATGTACCACCAGAAAAAAAAACTAAAAATTCAGGTGAATTGATATGCACTTGTCAACGTTCAAAACATCGATTTTTTTTGTTTTCAAGCAAGCAGAACAATTCCAATTCTGACAATATACTTGTATCAGTTCCCGTCTGACTATCTTCGGGGACCAGTGTAGGTAAAGGCCTTTAGAACCCTATTAAAATCCGTCCAAAACGAAATTTCAATGACCCGAGGATTGAATTTTAAGTGGCTTTTAGATGGTGCTTCCCACTGAGCCATCACCGACATGGGCCAGTAACACAGTTATCATAAAAGTGAAACAAATATCCTTACATTCTGTGCACACCATGAATTCTATACACGATCGTAAGGGTCAACTCCAGCACTATACATCATTATCAAAATGTTGTCAATTACGTAGACGTGTATTCCTTTACGAAAATAATGCAACGACGTAGATCCAAATTTGCACGTGAGTAGCAGCAAATTGATTCAAGTTGACGTTCAAATCGATACGATCAAACAAACCCTGAACGCCCAAAGAATAGCCAGAAAGAAATGCATTAGGAAGGCATGTTTTCAAAATAAAAAGCAGCACGAACGATAGATTTCAAAAATCTTCTCTTCTAAACAATGAATTTTGTATTTTATTCTCTTACATTGCCGCCAGCAACTTTGCCGTCTAAAAATACACTCATGTATAAATTGGAGCTGCATAATATCCTTTAAGATGAAGTTTAATATCTACGAAGCCCTATACCGTACATCTATATTCAACACTTAGAAGTACACGCTGTAAACTCACATAAGCCCTATGGAAATTGCTTAAAGCCAATGACATTCAAGGAGACAAAAACATTTTAGAAATCTACATTAGTTGTTGTTCGCTCATAAATTGCATTAGCTCCAACTAAAAAACGGAAAAAATGTTAGAAATGTCTTAAAAGTCTAAAACACATCTTTACAATTTCAAATTTTTAGAATCAAAAACATTACCCCAAATTTGCGCAGACTAATAATATTTGAATCTGATATGTCTAGTATACAACATTTGAATCCGGATCACATAATTTTGTTCGCAAACCTAACCTAAAAACACAATATTTTGCTGCCCAACCTCCATAGGAAAATCAAGGTGAAAGTTTGTGCCATCATTGCTTAAATCTCGTCTTGACTGCAATGACTAGCAAATATTATGATAGGCGCAGCAAAGCAAGATTACCAAGTCCTTCGGCGACGCTGCGTTAAAAAACTCAGTTCCTGCAAGTGTTTCTATAAAATTAAGCAGCTGGAATTAGGTTAGCTAGAGAGAGCTTCGGTTGAACGCATCCGCCTTGTTAATTGCTTTCATCGAAACTGTGTCGTTTGGCGAACGGCAGTGGAAAGGTTAGCGTTTTCCGTTGGCAAAAATCACATCACAATAAACAAGATTTTGGGAAATAAGTGTTGTTTGTTTCGGGTTGACTTTCTCCAAACACAGTCATTGTGAGGACTCATAGGAGTCTGACAAAAGCTGCGGGGCCAGGCACTTCCATTTCATTACGCCATTGTTGATTTCCTCCAACAGCAGTGCCTTTCTATATACGAGGCTTTTATAAGGCGAATTTTCTCCATTGATAGTCAAGCGCTCCGTGAAATGACTTGTCACTGCTAATATATAGGACCGCCATTGATGAGATCCGCTCAGCCACTAAAATTCTATGGGATAAATAAAATTGCCAGACAGCAATCTCGGGGTTGGACAATACACGAGAAACCGACTGGAACACAAGCTGACGAATACTGCCGAAGCAGTAAAAGAAAATAATCGGATTTTTAAGCCGTCTACACTGTCGTGAGAGCAAAGAGTAACCAGAAAGCAGACGCCACGCTATTGCAAGTTGCGATGCAAATAAAAAACATGGATGGCTGCAGGTTCCATATGTCGCTGATTTTGTAATACCGCCTGGAACATTACGTCTGCGCAAAATTGACAGTAAAATACGCACTAGTAATAAAACGAACAACTTCGAAGCTTTCGGGCAATATTTGTAAGACACGAATCATTCAAATATGCTCGATTGCGTTTAACATAACAGTTTAAGCTGTTAACCACTCTTCCTAAAACGAAGGGAAATTTCCCAAAATTATATAAAAATTTGTTTCTTTGGCCAGCGACCACATCGAACACACTATATGTGTAGATGAAGATGTATTCAGAAGGAAGTGATCGCAGAAATCGGGTGTGTTTACATGTAAATAATATTCTAACAAAATATTAATTCGCTATTTATTACATTCTACACACGTTTCCTTACTGGCTTCAATTGTTTTTGCTAATTTTGTGCTGACAGTAATACTGCAAATCATTATTCCAGATAACATAGCGAAGTTACCATCAAATTTGGATAAAAACTTTCTGACAAGCGTTTTTTTTTGGTAAATACGTTTGATATAATACATTCGGGTAAATAAAGTTGATATGGGCAATGGCTGGAACAGAGATATTTACATAGCACCAAGCAAGTTAAGGGTGCTGCACATGGCATGTAAACTGTTTACAGATGCTTTACTTGAGGTGCACACTGACCTTCAGTTTACAGTGTTTCGGGAAAACTGATTTGTGTCAGGGGAGACAAATCATGAAAACTCACATCTACATATATCGACTTGGCGTAAGGCGAGTTAAAGCTTGCATCAAAACAGTGATTTTAGGACAATCAAGGGAGAATTGAAGCAAGAAAATGGAGGAACAAACAGAAAAAGTTTCTATTGATATAAACAAGCTGCAATTTGTGTTTCCGGTAGGAAACATTATTTTATCAAAAACATTCAAACGTTGATTGACATTTTATAGGACAACATAAGCCCTCAAAACAAGCTTCCACAAACTGTATCTCATCAACACAATTCCTCCTTTCGTACATATTGTTAGAACCTTT
>JAQFYZ010003224.1:0-14060 GCA_034695085.1 Cylindroiulus punctatus | reverse complement strand
GTGATGTCTTGCTTATTGTCTGTACTAGAGGCGATTTTATTGAGTTGCCTTCCTGTTTGTTATTGTCTGCATGGAAGCTTATTGGACGGGATGTGATGATAAAGGACTGTAATGGCACTGCCTTGCCGTAGTGCGATGGCGCCTTGTACAGAGAGGTGGGCTTGGCACCACTTGGGGCGATGGCGTATCTGCTTGGAGCGCCCCTGGCGGCGTTCAGATGCAAAAACAGGATGCAAGAGATGAATAGACCAGAGATATGACGCTTCATCTTGAGGAACAGCCTCTGCAAGAAATAAAGGGAAACTCGTACTGACACTGTCTGGTGAAGTTGAACCATTCACTGTCGGTCAGTAAATGCCTAGGTGTTTACTGAAGGTGAACTGCACAAAAACGTGGCAAAAAGCAATGGATGAATTAAGAAGGGAAACGACATTGTTATATGAGGAGAATTACAGGGCACAATCTATAGCACATGCAGGAAATTCACAGATGAATATCGTTATCTCACATTAGCACGTGATTCAAAATTTAAATTTTTTACAAATTCATCGGTACCATGTAATGTTCATTCGAGTTTTCAGAAATTCAACCATGACCACGAATAGCCAAAAATTCACATTGTCGAGAAGCTTGCAAAGAGAAGTTCTCAGAAGTCGTTAAAATTCATGGATGAGTTTCTGAAAACTCGAATGAATGTTGGGTAGATCTGAAAAATTGAATCGCCTGATGCGAGATAACAATTTGGATAAGCATGAAATAATTGCGATTTCTGGCCAGGGATGGCACTGCAAGCAATTGCTTTGTGCAATCATAAACTCCTGGTGCGACTGTCAGATTCGAATCTTATCTTGTACATGAAGGGTGTCTGGCGTGATTGTATTGAAATATAATGGCGTATATTTTCCCAAACTATAGATTGTCCGAATGGGCATCTGCAGTATAGTCGAAATGCTATACACAGGTATATAAGGCTTTTGCTTGTCATGTTGTATGACCTTGCCATATAACATTTTTAATATATACATGTACCTGTAATGTGGACGCGCCTTTAGGAGAATTTTCTTTTTAGATACACTGTCTCTAACATGTAACAGGGATCCTACTGTATATTTCATAAATCATCATTAAACCTAAGGAGTGTGACGAGTTGATGAATCTGAGGGACATCCTATGTAACTGAACCTTGTGACATTTGCTGACATTTCGACATTGACCTAATGTCCGGGAAGGGCATGACATCAGACGTCAACTCTTGACTTGTGGTATTTGTACATGGTCCCACCCACATGTCCGTTTGTAATTACAACCTAGATTATGAGTGCGTTACGAAAATTCGACTTCCAGATCGTTCGATACGCTCCAGGGAAGCCCCGCAAAAAGATAACGCACTCAGATTGGGATGCAGAGCGTGTAATGTTTTTCTGATATCACATTCGTGGCCTACTGCACCTCCACCTACACGTAGACCTATATACATATACATGTACATATTTTTTTTTTTTGTTTTCCACGGTATTTTCTCATCTCTTAGGATGAGTCTTGGTTCTTCATTTTATGCACCAGTACACCTAGTATTGCTGGCATTTTTGAACATGTAAAAAAATTTGAATTGGCAACCACCTCAAATGTTCTTATCAAACTGATTGTGCTCTGAAGATAACGCATGCCGCCACTTGGAGGTGCAATCATCAATCAGTTGCATTCACCCAATCTGAAGTTCTGAAATAACTGAACGTCTTCGCAACTGGGAAATTTTTGGCACGTGTGTGACGATGGAAAAATGCAAATAGATATTGTATGACGTGTTTACGCCATGTTGTAAATGACGATTAACTTAAATACGGTCTTAACGTCGTCGCCGCAACTGAGGGATTTTTGAGAATGGGCAAAATCATGACACTTAAAAATGCAAATATTGCATGAGGCGTTTATGCTTAGTTATTTCGTTTAGTGCAATGTAATAAATACCGGCACTCATCCCAATTTATGGAAACGAAATCACGAGTGTCGGCTTTTAGCCTGCAATTTGAATAAAACTTTAGTTTCAAATTTCGTTGGTTAAGCTAACTACCTAATATTAACGAAACTAAAATAAAATTCCGGGAAACACTTAATTTTTCGGTTTGTTTTTTAAGAATATACGAAGGAACTATTGATGGCGTTTATTTCGAGGAACAAATCATCAATGGGTGGTTTTTTTATGTTTCCTGAGAAATTTCTTGAAGTAGTAACAATAATAGAAACGCTGTAAGCGAAATATCTTGAAAACTACATTTCAAAGTACTGGTTTGCACAAATCATGGATTTTCAAAGAACAATTTATCTGGTAATTTAATGTGATTAGTTGATTTTAAAGAAGTAAGGAATTAGTTAGCAACGTTAACAATTATTAAAGAAACTCCATAGGAATTTTTCAAATTCGTCAGAATTAATGAATTCTATGGATTTGTTTGAAAGGTTTTTGAAAAGTACCAATTATGAAAGACATATTTTGTGGGTAAATAATCTTAGAAAATCAGACAACCAATGCATTTTTGTGAATATCAATAATATCAGAAACACCATAGGCTAACATTTTTGAAAATTGTTAACAGAATCATAGCCTGTCCAAATAAAGAATGGACTGTGGAGATCAAACATACCAATAGAATGCAATCGCTTGTTTGCGATTGATCATCTCAATTGGCAGCCATTTTCCTGTCATCAACTGTGTGCTGAAAAGTCTGGAAGAACTAATCTATAAGTTGAATCTCTTTGATTGGCTGTTCCCCAGTCCATTCTTTATTTGGATAAACAATAATACAGTATAATTTTTATTCACTTTTGTTTCCCTCTGTACACGACTGCTGGTATGGCTTCACCAAAAATGTGATTCATGAAAATTTCTTAAATGCTTTCGTTGGAACCGTGCCATGAAATTTGATTTATTGCGGCTATTGCATTGGTTTTCATCGACTCCTGTCGAAGTGTATTTTTAGTACAATAATTTACAAGCTAGATACCAAATGCGCAATCTGAAACTGCCAATCAAATATCGTGCTAAACGAAACACGTTTAAATGCATGTTTATCGACATTGCATCACAGCTTCATGGTCACCATTTAATCAGCAGACAGCAATTTTCACAACAAACACTTTATGCTTTGCCCTTTTTAATTTGGAACAAACATGCCTAAACATGTCTGCAGCAGAGTCTGTCGGGTAGCTGTAGGTCCAGTGACGTAATTGATGCGAGACAGATAAAACTCAAGTAATGATAAATTTTATGGTTAGCAACAGTCAAATTCCATCTACAATCTAAATGAGATGATTCGTTATTGGAATAATTCTAAGAATGTGTGAAAATATGGGGTAAACTAGACGTATTCGGTATGCTGCATGGGATCTAATTTTTTTTTTTTTTAAAGTCCACAGCGTTACCGACATTATTGTTTTTGATGATTTCATTAGAAAATTTCAAGAAAACGCAATATTGATGATGCGGATGTTCCAAAATTTCCCTCAATATTCTTTCGCCTTGAGCACATTTTTCTATGGAAATATAGGCCCATTGTTTTGGGTCTATTGCTTTTCAAGAAAATACAGTGTATCTAGGAAGGGATTTCTCTCTACAAAATATTAACAATTTTATATAATTTTATCAGAAAATTGCACAAAAGACGCAATATTGATGATGCGGTTTTTCCTAAAACACAAAACTTGCATTATCACTTTTTCTTGAACATTTCTTCAACATCAGTATAGTATCCAGAATTTTATTTACGTTTTCAATGTGCACCATATTGCATTTCCAAATTAAACTACTGGGGAAAGATATCTGACGACTTGCAATTCAAAATGATCTATGTGCCAAATGTATGATTGTGAGATAATCAACAAAATGTTGCAACAGTGGCCATGAGGCAGTGCCTTATAGTAACGTTAATTTAATATGGATTAGATTTGGATTGGATTGGAGCATGGAGGTTTGGAGGAAGCAACATTATTAAAGTGCACTTTTTGAACTTATAAATATTTGCATTTTGTGGCACTTAAACCTTTTTTAAATGGAAACCTTAGTTATGATCAGGGGAATTTCCCCTGATTTGCCATTCGCAGCCAGACCAATGCATGTACGTCACAACTCACTAGCTATCACTGACAAGCTTACTTCACTTCAGATTAGGTTTGAACTGATTGTCCTTTACAAACAAAATTGCTGGTACTTACATGAAATTTGAAGGACTCTGTCAACACATCACGCAGGAAGGTTGCCCTCACAACTTGCAAATCTTTTTTTCAAGTTTTGTGATGAAAAACCTGAACCCACAGACCACATTCATCCCCCATGGACACTAGCAAACTGTTTGCATATCATGTCTGGGTTTCTGGTGGGTCAAGGTGCTGCAAGAGGGTGTCTGCGGGGGGTGGCTCGTTGAGGGGGGTCACGTGACCCGCAGCATCTTCCGCACAATCGCTCTTCCGAAACCAGGTAACGGTTCTGGGGATCACGATGACCCAGTTGGGCCATTTGTCTTATCCCCCTACCCTCGTCTCTCACCTGAATCCTTCATCTTCCTACATCACTCATTACGACAATAAATAAAAATGTAGGTTTTCCTCCCACTGCCATTGTTTCGTGAGGTTGATAGCCCTACTGCTGCATCCTGCATTGCTCCAATTATAATGATCTTCCCATTGCTGGTGTGTTTCCTACTGAGGTAAATAAAGGGGTTTTATTGGTAGCAGATTCTATGAACTAGTGACCGTGCTCGAAATGTCAGTGTGGATTGTGGAGGATATGGATCAGTATTCATCAGGTGGATTAAAAAAGCTTAGAAAAACGAAATCGTGTTACGTCACAGTAGTGAATTTTAATTAAAAATTTTAGTTAAAAATTAATATTGAAGAAAACGCTGGTGCATGGTGAAATGCTTTTGAAAAGTTGGAGTACAAATGAGGGATTTTACATGTACACTCTAAATATCCCAAGTCAAATGTAGCTTGTTTTGATGTCTTTAAAGTTGTGTATTAAGACTAAAGATTTTTGAAGCTTTTTTATCAATGCATTTTTTATAATAGGTACCTTTTGTCAAGACATGCATCTCACTTTGATGATACATGTATAAGCACATTTCTGTGCATACATATTGAGGATGACTGTGTACATGCAAGCTTTCAGTCGATACAAAGTGACTTTAATATGAGTTTACGCGAGTTGTCCTATTCTGTAACTTGGATGCAAACACCCAGAATCCTCTGCTTCATAACAAAGCAGCACTGTACTGTTGGAAGGGGGGTGCATTTGACTTTGCTATGCTCTGTTACACTCCAAAAATGCATTTTATGGACGTTTTGAATAATGGATTTGAAGTAAGGGGAACATCTGAAATGTTTATCACAAATATTTAAAAGAAGGGTTCCAATTATCCCAACTGCGATAATTTGTTTTTTTAAAACTGTAGCGATTTCTTAAAAAAAACATTGATCAACAAACTAAATTCACAATGATGTTCACTTACGGATACTAAAGCACTGAGTTGAATTGAATTTATTCGAAAACTATTCCAGTCTTGATAGGATACGATTTTCAAACTCACAATAGGCTTTGCTAGACGGCCATCTTTGTTATTAGGATACACGTAGTTGCGAGAAACTTTCTGAATGCTCTATATCATTACCTCCGCGTAATTTGAATTAAAGTAGTGTTGACAATCTTGTACATCCAGTCCTTCATCGTGTTATAAATATATTGTCTTTAGAATAGCAATCATTATCTTATCAATGATGCTATCTTTAATTATTAAACATGTAAGCAAAAGGTTATTTCAAAGAACAGCGTTCGATAGTTAACGTTGGCGGGTATACATTGTAGGAGTTTGGAAAAGGCATCATTTGTATACAGACTTTATTCACGTAGCAGCTAAGCTACAAATTAAGATTTATTAAGCACTTTATGTATAAATTCAAGAGATGCACAACTGACTGTGTGCCGACTGTGCTATAGCAAATTAACAAACATTTTTGGTATCAAAGAGATCTGAAACTATTCCCTTTTTAGAACCCCAATCAATCAGATAATCCCTTTCGATAATCATTGTGTCGCAAATATAATTACATGTAAGATATATAAAATCGAAATTCTCGATAACCCTTAGGGGATGGGAATAAAAGCAGCCGATTTGGTGGTAAACTGCAATCTCATGAAGATATGAAATAAAACGAAACAAAACGCATGCACTGAACCATTGAGTGAATGTAATTTTACTAAAATATCCTGTTCAATCATCCTGGGAATCAGGAGAGGTGGAAAGGCCTGGAAAAACCAGGGAAAAGTCAGGGATGATCGATTTATTTTACAAACGTCAGGGATATGTTACACACAGCAAATTTCTTGACACAGAAGTCAATAAACCGAGGCTATCAATTGAGGCGTGCAATTCTGTAGACGAGAACAATAATGGAATTTTTAAATTTTAACAAACTAATTCAAATTTAAAGTTTTTTTTACAAAAATATGTGCTCCATTGGTGGTTCAGTTTGAAATCTGTGTTAACCTCATGTTTATAAACAATAAATATAAAGATGACGTTTGTCAATGTAAAATGCTATATCATTATCAAAAAATCATTATCAGGGATATCATTATGCTGCTTTGTTTCCTTTAGGTGGCTTTATTTAGAAGTCGAAATAAATCATTTTTCATAACGACTAACAATTCTGTCCAGCACTACATGTATCTATATCCAGTAACATTACCCATAGGTACATGTATATCTTTATATTTTCACTTGTTGCGCACTTATCCTGCCGCACCAACCTCGAGCGACCTTTATGGTCAATTACTAAAGAGTGATTGTCTATTTTATGAAAACTTGATTATTTGGTCTAGGTAGTTATTTATCCACTTGCACCTTTAATTTCACGCATTTGATGACTTGAGTTACAGCACTCGTTTGTTCAATTCATTGATTTTGATTCGTTTCTTGCTCAGCATATGCATGATGGAGTCTAGATAACAAAAAGTCATGGATATATGATCTATTAAGTGTCTATTGGCGATGTATCTAAAGTGGCTGTGATTGCATGAGGACAAACGAGCATGGCGTTGTAATACTGATGGCGGTTCTGACTGGTACACAGATCCTGATGATAATCATTGATCAAATCATTAAAATTTGATAATCTCTGATAACAATCGGTTGTCCACTTCATCAAGTTCAACTTTCAGATATGAAAACATTCATAACGAAATGTTATGCATTTGACCAAAATTACATCTACAGCTGTTTCTTCATGAACAGTACATGATTTCGTATGTGATGGAACCTCACTCGTGTCAAAATGATCACCATGTATCTTTTACCTTTACATGAAAGTTGAATGGGCACTATCAGAAACCCCAATATTAGTAGACTGGTAATTTCTTATGGATTGTGAATATATTCGGGTAAACTTTGTAGTCCAAAGTTTAGCAGCACTGATGTGTTTGTGACATAACCTTATGGGTATATAGTTTGCACGAAACTAGATATCCCCGTCTTTAGTGTTATCTCAGACACAGTATTTCATTGAAATTAATATTGGGCAAACATCTACTTTTGTTGTTTGTTTGTAAGGTCCATATCATGGTGGCCACCGTCCATGATAGATAGGTAACTTTCATAAAAAAATACTAAATTTTGAAAATTACATTGAAGTAACATAAAGCTTTACAAGCAATCAAATATATTTAATATAATCCACATTATTTCGGAGCCAACTAGAGTAAACAAATTCGACAATCACACCTTTAGAGCAGCAGTGGGGAAAATTCTTTGGTTTACGAAATTGATGCAAAGTACCTACCGAATTGTAATGAAATCACTTGACACAGCCAAGATGATTTGCATAGATTTAAAAGTACCTACCGGTATACTAAAATTAACTAAATGTAAATAGAACCTACAGCATGTAGATATTGATTTTGCTCTCGTGTCGTTTTCCATGCCATGATGCTATCTCAGTGAAATCCCTGGAAATGAAACTTAATAATGAACTCTAGAAAATGCACCTTCGTACAAGTATACATGTACAGCTGTAGTTATAAATACATCATACATGCATCAGACTTTGTCGATCTCTTCCAATGAAAGGATGTGTCACTTCACTGCTCGTGGAACTCAAATATGATAAAGAATAAAAATGGCGTTCAAAGGGGCGAAAACAACTGTTTTTAAGAAATCAATAACGTTAAAACGGGTGTAACTCACAATTCCTAAAATACTACGTGATTTACACCCCGTATTACTGCTAAATTTAGTAATATATCAATCAAATGTTATCGTAAAGGTAAACCTTTACTGCCGATATGCAGCATGAAAAATGAAAAAAAAAAAGATTATTCTTTTTTGACTACATATACTATCATTAAAATCATAGAAGAATGTAAGCTGGAAAGTTAGGCATTTGTCCTTCAGAACGTTGTCATATTTTGGGCAGAATCAACTGCTTGACTGTTACGTTTTCAAGATCAATGTTTTTATTCGAGTTTATTCTATTTAAATTCTGGAGTAAACGCGTCTTTAACGGAAAGTTGAAATAGGAATTCAATACACAATATTACTGTAAGCTTAAGCCATGAACAATTGTTTTCCCTTGGCAACCAACTCATTGATTGCACAACATTCCTAATAACCGCATAAGAAAGTGGGTGGTAATCAGCGGTGGTTGATTTAGATAACCCAGTGCTTGCACCATAAACCGGGAAGTTATTCTACAAAATTACTTGCACTAAAATTTGATATTAAGTACTGACAAATGAATGAAGATTGCATGATTATCTGTTCGCATGCCTGCGGTTAGATCAACAAGTTTTATTTTTAAGCGGGTGATAAAATGTCTGAAGTTTAACGTTTGAGTTGACATGTTCGATGGCCTTAAGATCGACTATTGGTATTTTTAATAAATAAGAGCACGTACTATAGTCGTGCACATAGCAGCGTTTTGCATTTTTGGAAAAATGATGATTGGAATGAAATGTTAATAGATGTGAAATGTTCTGCATTATTGATTCCTGCATAGTGTAGAACAGCACATCGCATAATGCACTAATATTGATACTGTACAAACGTGTACAAATTAATACTGGTACTCACCTCAACACGGCCATCTTGCTTCTGTATTGTTTTATCATTTTCTGAGCAAAATTTATCGATCCTTTTAAATGGCGTTCTTCTTACGATATTACCATATCTGAAGGATTTTTCCGGTGTTACGTTTATCTGGCAATCAAATCAGCTAATTCTCTGGTTAAACCCAAGTTTAATCTCAATAAATAAACAAATAATCCGACTGTGTGGCTTTGGAAATGCTGCAGGAATTGCTAAAATTGATTACTCAATTTACTTTAGAATAACTCCTCAAGCCAGTCAAAACATTTTCAGCCAATGTGCAACTAGTGAAAAGTATGGATATACATGTACGTGTACATGTGCATTACTGGATAAGTTACTGTTATGCAATAAGACATTACATGTACCAATGTACTAGGTACACTGTTGATAAAATAAATATAAATGAAAGGAATCAAATCGTTGTGATTTCTAAGTTATTGAATAATTTAAAAGTAATGTCCACTTTATTATATTATTTACTAAATATGTAAGTAACTTGTTGACTGATTTCAACTGCATATCTGTTCATGAACAATTAGCTACATGTATATAATGGGCACGTAATATGTTCGGAGTTGCAAGCTAGCATCTTTGCGAATTTTTCAAACCAGTCACACAAATATTTACTGAATTTGTGACTCCTTATCTCAATTGCCATTCTTTTCGTTTGCCCGCACCACATCGTACACTGTATTTCCTGGAAATGTCAGAAATTGGCATGCTTGGGCAAAAAGCGAAAGAGCAAAGAAAAAACAAAACATAATATCATATAAATAGACACTTTCTAATTCGAATTGATTGCATTTGTTCCTAACCAATCAAACGGCCTGGATCAGTATTTCTCGTGAAGAGAGATCGAATACTTCAGAACCCGAAGATAACACTGCAAGGTCATTTTTTTCACTTTAACTAATCCTTGTAGAACACATCAACATTTGTACAAAGATAAGTTTTTTGCTTTTATAATGACAATTGTTGTTGTTGAAGTCTGTTTGACCTGATGCAGCAACTTTTCATAACAGCCAAAAACCATTAACCCTTAAAGCCATTGAAGACTTGAATTCAAAAGGGTCTAAGTGCCACAAAATGCAAAAATGAATTAATTCGTGCAACATTGGTAAAGTATTCAAAAGTGCATCTTAAGTTACTATAAGACGTTATATGGCCAATGTTGCATTATGTTGATTATCTCACAAACGTACATTTGGCACATAGATCCTATTGAATTGCAAGCATTCAATTATTTTTCATGCTGGCTTTGGGTATGACTAACAAGACGCAGTTTTACGTCCATGGTCAACAAAGTCAATGGAGTCCGTCCATTGCTTTCAAAGATTCTTGTTCCATCGTCATCAAGGGCTCTATGATGTCCAGCGGAAAAGTAAGGCCCAAGCCAACTTTCAACTTCTTGTAAAATCGATGTATTTGTTTGATCACTTCGGAGGAATTGATGACTTTTGAGGCATTTTTGTCAGGGGTTTGCAAGCCAAGGTCTCCCCCTGTTACCAACTTGTCGGACGCTGCCCGTAATTGGGAGTTTCGAGTTTCTTCAACAACCTTAGAGGCATTGATGCTGCTGGATTGATTGACTACTTGGGCGTGCTTCAGCAGCTGAGCAGAACTGCTAACATCAGCCATAACAGTGTGCGGCTTGATTCTGCTGGTTGGAATGTCCAGAACCTCCAGAACCTCCTGCCCTTCTTTGGCCTGTACCGTGTCTTGGTCATCAGGTGCCTCGTGCATTTCATAGTCAGTGGTTGCATTTGTCAGGTTGCTGGTGTCTGGAAAATGGCTACCAAACAGCCATTGAATGGGGGAAAGTCCCAGCGTTGGTCTGTAGGTGGTCACGTCAAAGCCGGTGGACGTTTGAGATGACCAGCGAGGTATGGGGCCACTGGTAGCGACCTTTTGGAACCACCTTCTGACAGACGTTTTAGTGGTGCTTTCAGGTCCCTCTGTATTCTGCTGTCTGTCTCCCCACCAATCAGATGTGTCGTTCCACGTGCCCTGAAGCCACTGGTGGATGCCCAAGGGTGCTGGTGCTGGAGCTCTTGTAGGGTCGGTCGATGGAACCAGTCTTCGCAGTGGGCGCCAACCGGAAGTGGAGGTGGCAAGACCGTCATTCTCATGGGTGTTGATCTTCCCGAAGAGCATGGATGAAGGAGTGGCCATGAAATCTGGAACTTCTTCTGGTTCATCAGTCGCCACCTCGTCGCTGGCCATCCAAGAGGTGACATCAGAGTACTCGGCATCTTCCGTCGGAAGTGCGGTTTGCACCGGTAGGTCTTGTTGGTCGTTCTCTGGTGGACTGTCCAGTGGCCAGAGGTCATGAGGCGTGGGGCTGGCGTCATATACGTGGACGGATGTGGATGAAGAGAAGTCCTCGTCTAATGAGAGTAGTGGGGATGTTGGTTCGCTGACAGTCACGGATGTTGCCGGCACTGGCAAAGTGGTGGCTCTTGCTGTTGCGGATGGAACCGCTTTGGAAACGTTGCGATTTGGTTTCACTTTCTCCAGCTGCTCCTGCAGAAATTTCAGCTGGCTCCAGAAGCTGTCTGGCAGCTTCTTGGTGATGTACTCAGAGATGTTGCCAGTTGGTTCTGCAATGGTACCATTGCTGCCGTGCGCTGCTGATGTGTTGGTGCTGGATGTTTCCTGGTCATCCAGCACTGGTAAGGTAGCGTTGCCATGACTGACCTCGTCACTGTGCTTCTCCTTTGTGTGCCTCCCATTGAGTACTCCACCGAAGATGTGGTTGAAGATGTTCTGGACCCCACCTCCCAGCTTGTTGATGAGCGACTTGGGTGGCTCGGTGATTGAAAAGGTGTCTTGGACGATGTAGGATGTGACCACCGACACGGGTGCCATAGTGGAAGTGCTGGTGGTGGTTTTGGTCACCAGAATCTTGGAGGAATCATGGACCAAGTAGGATGAGGCCACAGCTATCGGACCCAGGGTTTGTGCAGTACTGGCAGCTGCTGATGTAGTACTGGCCATAGTAGTTTCAGGTTCTGCAGGACTGCTGATGTTACTTCCTGACGACTTGCTCACTTCCTGTGTGGTGGCACTTGAGATGTGGTACTGAGCAGTGAGCTGGATTTTCTGAGGGGTTGAAGGCGCTCCAGCTGTGGACTTTGTGATGCTCCCTGCAAAGACGGAAGCTGTTGATGGCAGTGCTGTTGTGGAAGGCTTGGCATCGTGAACTTTAACCCACAATGCTGGGACTGCACTGACGCCATTTATGGCGATCTGAGGGTCCCTCGTGTGGTAGTTGTAGAGGGTTTCGTGCACTATGCGTGTTCCATCTTTGTTGTACTTTATCACGCGATCGTCAAGATCCTCCTGAAAACAACAATCAATTGAATTAATCACTTGTTCTTTTTATCGATTCATGGTTGTGTATGGAAAATGCATCACTAGTTTTTCTTATCGATTAATGGTTGTGTATGGAACACACTGCCAACCAATAGCCCAAAAAATGTTGAATCTTATCCTTGTGACAATGCTATAGGAATACCATACATCTGTTTCATAGGTATGCACGTACCATTTTCACCAGATTTTGAATCGAAACAAGCAGCATCTGTCCCTGGAACAGATGCTGCATCTTTTATTGATAAAGGAAGCGTCACCTCAATTAGTTGAAATTCTTGAATATGATTAACCGTTTGCTGTATTTTGTGGATATCGACTGATTTCGAATCTTATCCTGTTTTATATTTTCATTTTCGGTGATTTCGAGCGTTTTCGATTTATCACCTCTGCAATGACAGATAAACCAATTGACCTGAATTGGATAATTACATGTCGGTCATGTTGAAGTGGTAGCTAGGTCGACCATCCACTATCCACAATCCAATTCGACCAAAAAACGATGCCATAGACGCCATAGACGAATTTAGAAGGTGAATTTAGGGCTCTTGTGAGGCATCTCTCCGGTTTTATTGTCTACATGATGCATTTGGAAAAATGCTTTTTCACGTTGAGCAAAATACATAATATTAATTTTCTTTAATTTCTACACATTGGACCGAGATGATTTATTGTAACAGAAAAACAGGACAGTTTTCCAATCACGACATCCACTTTGCAAGCAATTCTTTCCGTATTAAAATGCAAATCTCATAGTTGATGGTCCTAACGACCACTTTCCTTGAACCCCCTCCTATCCGACCGTTTCCGGTTTTCAAATACTCCTCCCCCCTTCCCTTGACGTCTTTAACAGAATGTCTGTGGTCAGTTGCAGCCCAATGAAGAAAAGATATTTTAAGGTATAAGTTAGGAAAATATACATATAAAACACAAGTCTATAGTTAGGACAGGAGTCATTGTTTCTACTAGAAAGTAAGGTTTATGTATATAATATTTCAAGCTATATCAATTGCCGCAAGCAATTTTGTTGAGTAGATCAATAATAAAATTTTAAATTTGGAAAATCTAAATTTGAAGTTTTTTTTCATTACAATGTGTGCTTTATTGCGGGTTCCTTATTGATATTTGCCTTCACAATGAACCATAAATATAGCATTTTCTACAGTGGCATTCGCCATATTTTCGCAGTTTTAATCGTTAGGGAATTTTTTTTTTTAAACCTGGAAAAGTCAGGGGGTACTTGTCCATTAACGGAACTACATGTTATGTTAGGGTAGGTTAGGTTAGGTTAGGTTAAGTTAGGTTAAGTTAGGTTAGGTAAGGTTAGGGTAGGTAGAAACGCGCAAAAAAACCTAACCAAACCTAACCTAACCTACCCTAACATAACAGGTAGTTCCGTTAATGGACAAGTACCGTCAGGGGATAGTCAGGGAATTTAAAAATTGAATTTCTGGATGATCCCTGCAGGAGGCTGAGCACACTGTAAAAACATAGTCTTATTTTCAGTCACTTTTTGTGTCTGAAAATGATGGTTTCCTCCCATTTTTGAGAATT
>JAQFYZ010003223.1:0-14061 GCA_034695085.1 Cylindroiulus punctatus | reverse complement strand
GAGTTCTTGGAGTTGTTGTTGTTGGAGTTCTTGGAGTTGTTGTTGTTGGAGTTCTTGGAGTTGTTGTTGTTGGAGTTGTTGGAGCCTTTCTTTTCGTAGGCTTTGAAATTGTCCACAATGCCTTGCGCACTCATCTTGCTGCAGTGTGCATACTGTCTCTTGATGTAGCAATCTTTCACTTCCGGTGTCAGTCCAGGCAGGGCTTTTCCCAGGACGATGGGTTGGTCATTGGCCTTTTTATCCAGGACTGTTTGGGTGAGAACTTGATTGTATGCCACATCGGACTCCATTGGCAACAGCTCTTGCAGCGCAACGTCTTGGCCCTGAAACACGATGCCTTCTTCCTTCATCATTGTCTTACCTTCCTCACTTAATTGATCGTAGGTAAATTCCAATGTCGTGCAATTCTGGTCGTTAGCCCTGAGAGTTTCGTCGCTGATCCAGGAATTGACAACGTCTCTGTTTTGCGTGTTGTAGATGAGGATGATCACTCGACATCCTGCAGATTGGTTGCACCATTGGGTGCAGACATCGAGCACCCTGGGTGCATCAGCCTGGTATTTGTCGAAGGGTGTGTCCTTCGGAATCTCCACAACCAGACAAAATCTGTCCACCATTTTAAGCACAGCTGTGATTTCCTCGTTGTAGTCCATCAGGTATTTAATATTGTGGGCCGAGTGCTCGATGATTGATACGTTATTCTTCAAAACCTGAGCAACTTTGATGAAGGCCAATGCTGTGCTGTCAGACATGAAGTGCAGGACGCCTTGGCGAGCATCACTGAAGACCTCCTCAATATCGTCTGTGTTGGCGAAAAAATCGATGTCCAACAGATTTTTGTAATTTGCGTACTTGATTCCGATAATGGCAAGTCCGTTCAGTAAATGGTCCTTCGGAGTTGTGTATAATACGAAATTTTTGCAGAAGTCTTGCACTGGATCTTCGCTTCTGACAGTGGCCTGTTGTGCAGCTGCAAACTGTGTGTTGTAGTCACTTTCGAGCATGGTTTTAAAATCTTCTGGCAGTTCATCGATCATGAATGCTGTGCCAGGCGTTTGATTTTTGTCATTGGGAACTGGACAAATGCCCTGATGTGGTGTGAATGCAATGCCATTTCCAGAGTTGGTGTATGTTGCGTTGGTCCATATTACCAGCTGCACGGATTGGCTTTGGTGACGGACATCCAACTTCAGTTCCCAGTATCGGTGGAAGTACTGTTGCAAAGAGTATTTTCCAGAATCTGCAAGCAGCTCTTCGTCCTTGATTGCATGTTTCTCATCGTGAAACACCACACTTATGAATCGAAACTTGGTCTCATCGTTTTCAGAGTACTCGTAGATGATACTGGGCGTGTTTGCGCTGTTATCGATAACTGAAATTTCTGCAGGTCTGTCATCTTTGTACTTCTCATTTATGAATGAGGAGAACAGGACACTAAGTTGTTTGTCCACGATGTATCCACACGTATTTCGGCCATCTGGATCATGCACAGTGATACCGTGCAGCTGACCGTCTTCCATCTTAATATTTTCACTTTGTCATCTTTGGAGAAGGTTGCAAATATTTATTTCTGAAAATCGGAGAAATACAGGTTTACGATTTACATCATTTGGCAGATTCGTTACATATTCTCAAGGCCCATTGAAAGTGATTTCTTGCAAATGAATTTTTATAATTTTGGACGGATATGATGATTTCAAATGAAACTAAATGTTTTAATTCAAAGTTTATATTGATAGTAATTTCCTCTGCTATATAAAAGGAAAATACATTTCGTTTTAGAATTTTTCCAGATATTCTTTATTTTGCCAACGACAGTAAATCTCTTATATTCCCATTCAGATGGCAGTCTATCGCCCATACAGCAAAATAAAGAGGTCAAACATAGAATTATCGTTTTTATTAATATCATATGCATTTCCACAAGTTGGTAAGAGCACATTCCATAAAACGCAAGTCCCTTTTAATGTTTACAAAAAAAATTATTTAAATATGTTGATCAGGAAAAAAGAAGTTGTGTTTCGTAATTTTATGCAGGGTGTCCCCAAAGTCACAACGCACTTTCAATGGACCTTAAGTAGTTTGCAAACGTGTAGCCTTTTTCAACTTTTTTCTGTGCAAATTTTAACCCAGAACGGTTACTTGGACATTGAAATCAATACTAAGTGCAAGTCAATCAATATTACGGTAATACGTAACTGTATGCAAAATATAACATTATCGCATGGAAACCAACTTCTTACCTCTAACACCTGGTATATCTTGATTTGCCAAGTAGGTTTTGATACTATCCTGACAACAGCCTGAGCAGGTTTAAAAAAAATTAACATACGCTCTTGATTTCAGTTAAGAAGTGTTAAATATACTCGAAGCAATTTGTGAACCTACCTTTTTTGCCACGAATTTAAGCCATGCAACCTAGACTGTGCTGAGGAGTGCAATTTGACCTCTATATATTTATTATCGTATATGTAAATATTGATAACGTAACTGGTATCTGTAATTTTTCGTGAAAATTGGGTGTGTAGTCGTGGATTCCTAGCCCTTATAAATAAAAACAGATAAGAATTTTGGACTATTTTTCCCATTTACGTGGTTGGAATTTATAACCAAATTCTAGTGACATACGATGATATTGCCGCAGCCTTTTGAATTACAAAAGAAATTTCTGATGATTATATGCTGTGCTGTATTATTACGTGCAGTTTTCGTTTTGAAATATCTTTCTGTTCGTTGCATTTGAATGTTCATTTCTTTTTCCTTCGTTGATTTTGCAATGGCTTCACTTAGATAATTTGCTTCAAATAGCACATAACCTCAGGGCGATGCTGCTGCACACATCTAGGGGGTGTCAAAATAAGAGATGATAGCCATTATAAACCCAACAATGTGAGTAGTTTATAAAAAGTACTGCGATGTTCATATTTTCATGACAATGTCTACGAACTGTCTGGACATTGCCTATTTTGACTACTATGTCAACAAGTGTTGGTTTAATATTTCAGTTGTTGTTATCGGTACTCTTATTATCGATATTCGCAAACAGTCAGTACTTTATCAAACAACAAACAACAGGCCGTCCTCAGCTTCAGAGAAAATTTCACCCTGTTTTATGAGATAGGAAAAATTGATAAAATATTTAAGCTCACAGCCATATACAGCGTGAGTCAGAAATGTTTTCCTCCTATAATTTGTTGGAAAAGTATGAAAACATGTATCTAGTAGCCTAGTAACGCTGGATAAATAATTCCGATAGTAATAAGAAATGTTTCTGAGTTCATTTCAAATTTCTTGTATGACAGATATGGTGTTGTGAAGTGTGAGTGAATTTGATAAGTTTTGAATTGGTGGAACGGTTTAAATGGGTTTAAATGATTAGTTAATGAAATTAATTTACTTCTAGCTCGTTCGCCTTTATTTTTTATGCCGGTCGATTTATTCCATTGATTTGCATTATTACAAGTTCGTTGAATTTGAATAATTTGATTAGACGATCTTATTTGTTAAAGCAGATAGCTGCACACTCGCTCAATCAAATGCCAAATCCTTTAGAAAAATTCCGAATTGGGATGAAGAATATCTCATGATGATTTTAATAAAAAAAAAACATTAATACAGGGTGCTCTAGCTACAAAATGGTTAATGTCAGTAATAAACTGCTTCCAAAATCTGACAATTGAACAAAATGTCTAATAATGTAAAAAATCAACCTCTAATTTTTTATGGATCATAAGTTCGAATTTAAATTATCATGATATCGAGGTCCGAAATCCACTTGGATATTAGATTGGGATGCTCCGAAGCATCGTGATGAATTGTTATTATTCTAGTTTATGGTTTATGGATGTTATCAGGGCACAGACATTGCAATTTGAAGCTGCGTATCGCTAAAACGTCTAGATAAATAACGTCATCGAGCTTGAAAAAGAGAAGTAATCCCGACATGGTCACAATTTATTAATGTTTTGAGCAAACTACTTGGGCACTAGAATGGAAATGATTTGATTGAGATGGACGCCATTGGTGTCCTGGAAGACCCAATTATTTTAGGACAGATATGAAAATTTCAAATGAAACTAAATGTTTTAATTCAAATGTATATTGATAATAACTTCCTGCGGTATATAAAATGAAAATATATTTCGTTTTTACAATTTTTCCATATATTCTTGATTTTGCCAACGACAGTAAATCTCTTATATTCCCATTCAGATGGCAGGTGCTGCCATCTATTGCCCATAAAGCAAACTAAAAAGGCAAACATAGAATTATCGTTTTTATTAATATCATATACATTTCCATAAGTTGTCAAGAGCACATCCCAAAAAACGTCAATCCCTGATAATGTTTACAAAAAAATATTTTCATATGTTGATCAGGAAAGGAGAAATTGTATTTGGTAATTTTATGCAGGGTGTCCCCAAAGTCACTACGCACTTTCAATGTGCCTTAGACTATCCTTTGTACTGTCAAGTTCCACTTACACATTTGACTTGTGTTATAATCCTCTTCATTACGTGGGGATTATTTTTTCAAACATTATGGAATGCAAATGTAAATTTATTGCTACAATGTAACCACAAGATGTTGTTGACCTTTATGTAAAATATTTTACGAAGGCGAAAATGGGAAGACGAAAATGTTACGATCTATACATTATCACAAAAAATTGTGTCTTGTATTGATTAATATTTTTGTAAAAAAAAAAAAAAAACGGTTTAGTCATAGACGTATCTGTTAATCATGGGAACGTCGTGTCGATGGGTAAACCTTGGTATTTTCTGATTTTAAATTCACGCCTCGAAATGTACGCAGAAAGTACCTTTGATATGCTTTCTTGTACATTATCCGTAAGTGCAAGATATGCTCTTATTGTAACATAAAACGGAAGTGAAATTTCAAATTCCAGGCGGGTTCGTTTTGGCCCCTTACAAATGAAGTAATTGCGCAGCGTTTTGTGATTTTCGATTTCATAATTTGCAGAGTTGTCAAGTAATCAGCTATAGCTTGTTTCACATTAGTTGTGCTTATTCCTCGGCGAGACCAGAATTAGATGCACAACTTCGGATAATTCATCTACCAAGTGCGACGATCGATAAGTTTCCTGTTTCGATGCTTAGCTGCACCTAAATATTTCAAGAAAAAAATCTTTTAATGATATGTATGCAAGTTTTCAAATTTCTGCATTTGCTACCTTCGATTGCCTAGTGCAATCAACTTAATTATGTGCAACACGTGGTTATTTTTGGCTACATGATACCCAAAACAGACAATTTTACCACGTTGATTTGGATGACCTCGACAATTTGTCAGTCGAAAATTACCGAGTTCATTTACATTAACTAAATAAAATTGTGCTGCTGTTTTGGATATTTGGTGCATTCTCAGTTAACGATTTATTATTTTTCAACAAATAAAGTAATATGAATTTTCCATAAATTAATTATTAGATGATATTTAAGGCCCATTGAAAGTGCTTGTGACTTTGGGGACACCTTGCATAAAATTACCAAATACAATTTCTCCTTCCCTATCAACATATTAAAATAATTTTTTTGTAAACATTAACAGGGACTTGCGTTTTTTGGGATGTGCTCTTGACAATTAATGGAAATACATATGATATTAATAAAAACGATAATTCTATGTTTGACCTTCTATTTTGCTTTATGCATATAAGATTTACTGTCGTTGGCAAAATAAAGAAAATCTGGAAAAATTCTAAAAACGAAATGTCTTTATTTTATATAGAGCAGGAACTCACTATCAATATAAACTTTAAATTAAAACATTTAGTTTGATTTGACATGATTATATCTGTACAAAATTATCAAAATTCAATTGCAAAAAATCAATTTCAGTGGGCCTTAAATTAACTAAAGTGAAATTGCCCTACTGTTTTGGATATTTGGTGCATTCGCAGTTAACGGTATGTTATTTTTAAACAAAAAAAGTAACATGAGTTTTCCATAAATTATCAGATGATATTTAATCAGACCCCTATTGTTAAATTAATTTAGTGTCTGTGAATAGAATGCATTGTCAGTTTTTTTTCTATCAGATAGAGATTAATTTATGAAATAGGAAAAAAACTAATATTGTACCCCAGTACACCCACATAAAGCTACTTGTACCCGTTTACCGTGTATTATATGAACCGTAGTCAACATCGATATAATTTCATTTAATGAAAGAGAAATGAATAATAAGCTTAAGTGAGCGCAAACAAGGACTGCATCGCATCACTCCATTAATTTCAATTTGTTTTATTTACTTCTGGCACAGAATTAATGCATTCATAGCTAGGAGGGCCATGACGACTAGTCCTAATTATAGACTGTAGTGTCTCCCCATTGGCACACAGTTATGTTTTACATGCTGTCATCAAGTGACATAATAATGCGTTGTGATATAATGTCCAGAGAATTCCTATGTCACATTATGGATTAAAAATTAATGTTGGCCGACATGTTACTGCATTAGCTGCATTGCGGATGAAAGTTTATGAATTCGTTGCAAATTTTATTTCAAATAGCACTTGTATAACGTTTGTCACCCGTGGAAAAAACAACATGTAGCATGTACTAATATAACTAGAGGTTATCCCACATGAAAAAGAAATGTATTTCAAATGCATTTTGAAATACATTGCAAATTGTAAAATGTGTTGCAAATGTATTTTTCAGAAAAAGCTCCACGATAAATGCATTTTTAAATGTAAACAGAAATGCATTTTACTAATGCATTTTAAAATACATTGACAAGTACATTGCACGATACATTTAGCAATACAGATTTATGAAATTCAGTGTGCTATTGTAATTTATTACCGTATTAAAAATTTAGTTCTAAAGTACATTGAATTTTTGGAATCAATCAAGATGACCTTTCATTCTAAATCAAGAAATTATGTGGTCATGTTAACGGTTTACATTTTCCAATGTAATCCACAATATATTTTCAATATATATTTCAATGCATTTCTCAATACCATATGAGCAATTTATGGAATGTATTATGAAATGCATTTCGAAACGCATTATGAAATGCTCAACAAATACATTTTAGAATGCATTTTATCTACCTATCAATCTACATATATTTTGAAATTCTTTTCAAAATGTATTTTCTATAATGTATTTCTAAATGGATACTTTTCCATATGGGTTATGTTTGCTTGTGTCATAAAGTTGGTGCCAGGAATTCCTGATGTTCTATGCATTGAATTGAGTTTTGGGACCGATCTTTCAATTTATCAGTTGTCCAATTTAATGCAAATACAATTAAAACATTAATCAACGGAGGGTATTTTAGAAAATACACTGTTAACCTATTACAAAAAAACATTGCAAAACGGAGATAACAATTAGCTGAATTTTTTGGATATAGCCTAAATTTCAATTTTTTTGTCCGATGAATGACATTTTAAAACATATCATGAGCATATACATGTACATGTAATTGAGGCGTCTGACTACAATTTGAGGACCTTATTTGACTGAAGGGCAAATCTGCGACGATATGAAATAGATATGGATGTTCTTTGCTGGTTCAGCACATCGTTAGTCATCTTCAAATTTTTTTGGCTTTTCTGTAAAGGACAGCCAGCTTCCTATCGATTGTCAAATACATTTTAATAATATGTCAACATAAGGGACTGTCAGCTTGATGAATCGAAATTTGAAATGAAGGGAGCCCACGCAATAACTTATCGAATTATTTTTAGAAATGCACTTTATGGGTTCTTCCACTGGGAAGACAGAATGTTGAAAAATAATTGATTTAAAAATACCCCGAGAGTACGTGGCCATATATCGCTATTTTAATTAAAACATCAAAGCTTTGCACTTTCGTGCTCACTGTGCTGTTTGGTAAAGCAAAGACAAGATATTAAATCTCCGAAGAAGCTATTTCTGGAATCATATTTGTTAACAATTTTCGTTGAAAGAATTTTAACATCAAGCAGTTTGTCTGCACCTAGTAACCGATTCCTTTCAATTCCTACATTGTACATTTTTTCATCTTGCCCCTATCAAATTAAAACTGGTTCTTAATCAGGCATAACCTATGATCTGTTAACACCCACATGCAAAAGAAATGTATTTTTAAATGCATAGCAAGAAATGCATTTGGAAATACATTGAAAAATACATTTGGATTGGCACTAAAATATGTATTGTATTATGCATTTCGAAATAAATTTTTAAATGTATTGCCATATATATTGCAAAACACATGTAAATATATTGAAATATGTCTTTCAAAATACATATCACAATATATTTCACTATACATTGCAAATACATATCAGTTCACACTGCAGTGATGCAAATTTTGTGTAAAAATATTATTTTTACATAAAATTCACTGCACAATCCATTATTGACGAGCTACTATAGTGAGGTCCATTTTGTGAAATTAATTTCAAATCTTATCTCATTTAAAGCTGAAATGCATTAAAATATAGCTCAGCATTACTATATATTTCGAAATATATTACAAATGCATTATACAGTTTGCCGTATACATTTCTTAATGCATTTGAAATATGTTTCCTTAATTGAAATACATTTCAAAATGCATTTAAAATGCATTTTCTTTGGATATGGGCAGTACTGCACGTTTTTTATATCTTGATGATATAAATAAATTATTGCCAATTATATTTTTCAGACACTGTTAATAATACAGTTGGAAAGGATGCAACTTGACAGTCTGGCAACCATTCCTTGTCCTTTTGCAAATGCAAGCTATGGTGAAGCAAATTGCAAACAAAATCCTAGATATCATATGTAGACCTGTCATCGTTGCATTCTGACATGGTATGTTATTATAAAGAAAAAACTAAAATAGTCAGATTCATCATTTCTGTAAAGAAGTCCATTTTCAAAGGATCTTGTCATTTCCTTCCCCAATTATATATGGCTAGTCTGCAATACCCATTGAATTATGATCATTTATAATATTCGAGCAGGCTTCCAGGCCACGTCATTGATAATGCGAATTTTGAGTTTTTTAAGGCGCCTTAGCTTCATTTGATTAGAAATGTGCTGGTTTGGCACGAAATCGAATTGGGAAGAAAAAGGTGTCATGATTAATGATAGAAGATGGCATTTCTCAATATGAGCTGGTGCTGCTTGTATAAGTAGGGTGACTACGTACGTGATGGCACATCTTTGCCCTTTTTGAAAAAAGGGAGATTTTGTATGAAAACCACATTGCATGGGAACAACTTCAACGTGGGGGCACTTAATAGATGCATGCATGTACTTGCAAAAACTGGCTGAAAAATATTGATTTGAACCCCCTCGAAGTAAACGAATCCAATCTCACAAAATTATTTGCAAGTAATTATGCGATGCTGCTTCAATGAGCAATGACATCTTAGCCACAGAGTACTGCATACATATACTGCATACATTTCAATGAAGACGGCTGTGTAGTCTTAAAATTCCCTGATGAAACGCATGAGTCTTTAGATTAAAACAAAAAATTCTTTAGATTAAAGCAAAGAATAAAAAAAGAAAAAAAAAACTTGGTCTTTTTGCTGGCTTTCTTAGAATTGCACATAACGGAATTTTAATCAAGAATATGTGGCAGCTAGTGAGGTAAAATTGCTCATCTTCATCTTTTCTTCTGCCTCCCATGTTGTATAGTATAAGATGAAATTCTGAGAAAAAGCTCACCCATCCAGAAATCTTTGGCATGTGCTTAATAACCATGTTTGAATCCAACATAATGATTTATAGCCCGTTCAACTAAAGAATGAAACCGACCGGGGTGCAAAAATGTAATAGGGCCATGTATGTGATTATATGTCATATATGTCCATGTATGTGCCATGTACCAATGATGTACCATGTACATGTATATGGCCATATATGGGGTCTTGAATGACGTATATGCCCATGTATGGCAACATATAAGACCATATATGGCGTTTTGAATGCCATAGAGGACCATTTTTGAGTCATATATGGCCATAAAAAAATTGTATCAAAAGATTGATACATGTTTTCAAGAGATTGCAAATGTCCATTGATACGAATATAGATGTATTTTGCAAATCGTAAAATTCTGATGAATGGATGTATAGTAAGCTTAAGAATAATGTCATATTATGGTAAAATATTAGGATGTGCATTTCAATAAAATGTAATAAATTTATTGCAGCTTAATTATTTAATGTTTTATATTTTATATATTTATTTCATATAATATGTTCGCAATACATGTTCACAATACATGAACAAATATGACCATATAGGGTTATATACGAACATATATGCCCATACATGTCCAATTTTTGATATAACCATACATGTCCCAGCTATATATGATATATGATGGCATTTTGGAGCATGGTGCAATGTTCCAAAATGTCACACAACCAACAATACTCACTCCTACATGGTGAGAAACAGAACATGGGGTTAATGAATGACAAATGAAAGAGCTTCTCTCAATTAAATAATTTATTTTTTTAGGAAAATGAAGCTGATGTTTTCCGAAAATTGTCTTCCTTCGATGATCGAGCAGACAGTGACCACGATGACATCGAGGCGCAAGGACCTCCAGCCTCTGCCCTTACTCGTCGTCGTGCCCTTGTACCTCCCAAAGTGAGTAAAGTTCATTTGAGTTTATTGTTGTATAGTGGACAAACAAACTACTGCGTGTGAACAGTGTGAAAGTTGTTCTTCACACGAAGAGTTAAGGCCCAAGTGATTTTTTTGTAATTGAATTTTGATAATTCTGTACAGATATGATAATTTCAAATGAAATTAAATGTTTTAATTCAAAGTTTATATTGATAGCAAGTTCCTGCGCTATATGAAATGAAAAGACATTTCGTTTATAGAATTTTTCCAGATATTCTTTATTTTGCCAACGACAGTAAATCTCTTATTCCCAGTCAGATGGCAGGTGCTGCCATCTATCGCCCATAAAGCAAAATAGAGGTCAAACATAGAATTATCGTTTTTATTAATATCATATACATTTCCATAAGTTGTCAAGAGCACATCCCCCTGTTAATGTTTACAAAAAAATTATTTTCATATGTTGATTAGGAAAGGAGAAATTGCATTTGGTAATTTTATGCAGGGTGTCCCCAAAGTCACAACGCACTTTCAATGGGCCTTAATGTTCACGTACGTAATTCTCGAGGTCGTGGGTGTTATATTCGTCTTCCGAAATTGTACTATACTAGACATGAGATGAGGTTATGGGGTCTAATTTTCTACTTTCGAAACATTTGCAAAAATTGAATATTCGACCCCTGAACTGCATGCAGCGCAATTATTTTTTCGGATTTGGTTGGATTTTTTCCATGGCTTCTCGTGAATGAGCAATCATTGGATTTTGAAACGAGATGTACATGTTCAGTAGAAAAAATAGCGACGTTTCCCATGTGGCTGCATCAGTGTAATTTGCATGCCTGAAAATCCGAAAATAGAAAGGCATACATTCCCGCAAATTAACTGCTGCATACCTGCTAAGAATCTTGGAAGAATCAATCAGCATAAATACACGTAACCAGATGAAGGGGTATTAGACGTTTTAGCTGGTGCAAAAGCTAAATATTATAAGAAGCAGGAGTAGTTTATGTAAATATTTCATCTGCAGCCTTATAAAATTACCTGAAACGTTAGTGTAAATACGGTGATGCAAACATGATAAAACAGTGCTGAGGGCGTTTGTGCTCCAGAAGCACCACCCGTAACGACCAAGTATCTCGGGAAGCAAATGCGCAACAATTTGGATGGAAAACATGGAAATGTCTCATTGTTTTCACAATGAAATTTATGCAGATCTCGGCTGTTCGTTGCTAGCGATTAACATAGCGGAAAATTGCTTCTGAAAACGGATTGGAAATACGCTGTGCCTCGATGAAATTACACGTATGTTTACACTGACTTCATGTTTCGTATATGGAAATACTTCGTTAAAGTTGGTTTTAAATTGTACGAGTGCATCGGAACATGGAAATATACCCCATATCCAAAGAAAATGCATTGAGCAATGTATTTCAATTTGCAAAATCTATTTGAAATGCATTTTGAAATGTATTTCAATTAATAAAATATATTTCAAATGCATTTGTAAATGTATACGCCAAACTGTATAATGCAGTTGTAATATATTTCGAAATATATAGTAATGCTGAGGTATATTTTAACGCATTTCAGCTTTAATTGAGATAAGATTTAGATTCATTTCACAAAGTGGCCCTCACTACGGTAACTCGTTAATAATGGATTGTGCGGTGAATTTTGTGTGAAAATAATATTTCTACACAAAATTTGCATCACTGCAGTTTGAATTGAAATGTATTTGCAATGTATAATGAAATATATTGTGATATGTATTTTGAAATACATATGTCAATATATTTACATGTGTTTTGCAATATATATTGCAATACATTTAAAAATTTATTTCGAAATACATAATACAATACATGTTTTAGTGCCAATCCAAAGGTGTTTTCCAATGTATTTCCAGATGCATTTTAAAATGTATTTCTAGGTATGCATTTCAAAATACATTTTTTTCCATATGGGACACGCACAATGTATAATGTAAATCTCGAAAATCTAATGGACGTTATTTGTGCATGGTCCCCCACCGGCAAAAGAAATGCATTTGAAATATATTGCAAATTGCAAAATGTATTGCAAATGTATTTTTCAGAAAAGCTCCACGATAAATGCATTTTAAAATACATTGACAAGTGCATTGTGCAATACATTTAGCAATACAGATGTATGAAATTCAGTGTGCTTGTAGTTTATTACATTATTAAAAATTCAATTCTAAAGTACATTGAATTTTAGGAATTAATCAAGATGATCTTTCATTTTAAATCTAGAAATTGTGGTCATGTTAATGGTTTACATTTTCCAATGTAATCCACAATATATTCTACAATACACGCAGAATACATTATAAACTATATGTGTGAAATGCATTTCGAAATGCATTATGAAATGCTCAACAAATACATTTTGCAATGCATTTAAAAATTCATTATGAAATAGGCTACATTTATGTCTCAATCTACATATATTTTGAAATGAATTTCAAAACGCATTTGCTATAATGTATTGCTAAATGCATTTCTTTTCCATATGGCTCCAAGCAATGTTGTTGTAATTTGGATAAATACGCAATTAGCCGTAGCTGTAAATTGACTTTTTCAAGCAAAAAGAAACGCACATTGTACATGTACATTATTTACAAATTGCAAAATTAGACATAAATGTAACTATCAAATGAGGGAGAGCCCTTTATGATTCCTAGATTTGGCAAATGGAAATTACTCAGTAAATGTTGCATCCACACAAAATGTAATTAGAATATTTCGAGATTTGATAACTGCGCACTTTAAGAATAGGTTTTTACAGTGGCTTGAAATTTATAAGCAACGAAGTAATAAAAACCACAACATGCAGTGATTCGACGAAATTCAATTTTAGGTTGTATGCGGATAGCAAATTGAAAGCTTGTAGACGTGTGCTGAGAATTGCATTCAAGAAAGTGGGCTTCTCCTAACAGCTCGTAAGCTTGCAGTGATTGCTTGGTTGGTGGTCATCCAAATAAATCTATTACCTTATTTAGGTTAGCTTAATTGGTTACAATTATTTAAATTAGACTAAGACCCATTAAAAGGGATTTTTTGCAATTGAATTTTGATAATTTTGGACAGATATGACAATTTCAAATGAAACTAAATCTTTTCATTCAAAGTTTATATTGATAGTAAGTTCTTGCGCTATATAAAATGAAAAGGCATTTCGTTTTGAGAATTTTTTTAGATATTCTTTAATTTGTCAACGATAGTAAATCTCTTATATTCCCATTCAGACGGCAGGTGCTGCCATCTATCGCCCACAAAGCAAAATAAAAGGTCAAACATATAGAATTATCGTTTTATTAATATCATATACATTTCCATAAGTTGTCAAAGAGCACATCCCATAAATGTTAATGTTTACAAAAAAAAATATTTTAATATGTTGATCAGGAAAGGAGAAATTGTATTTGGTAATTTTATGCAGG
>JAQFYZ010003222.1:0-14062 GCA_034695085.1 Cylindroiulus punctatus | reverse complement strand
CATCCTAAATTTCGGTATAGCATCACAGGAATAATAACCTAAAATGGGGCCAGTGGAGATGAAAGTCGTTTATGACCAACAACAATACTATTCCGGACAGACTTTGAGTGGTAATGTCTTGGTCAAGCTGAACGAGCCATTGCCAATAACTGGTGAGTATGGCAGAAGTCATTTTTTTATTGCACTTTAGTTGCAATTAATGCCTAGTGGCACTATTTTATGCTAAAAAATTTCTTTAGTGATTAAAGTGCGAACTTTAGGCGAGGGTCGAGTCAGCTGGACAGTTAAAACACAGCGAACAACGACAAATTATGTACAAACGGGTACAATGCAATCAACAATGCATCATCAAACAACAATGCATCATCACACAACAACACAAAATCGTACTGTGTCAAAACAAGAGAAGTATATCGATGTCAAAACAGTGCTCTTCGAGTCAGGTAGATTCATGTTATCCTCGTCATGCATACTTTGATACTTTTTTTTTAAAGGTATCTTTTAACAACACATGTAACTCTCATACATTTGAAGTTTATGTTCTCTATCAATACAAACACGGTGTACCATTTAGTTTATTTACATCTGATATTCATTATCTAGTGAGTGGAGAAGGATTTGGCGGTGGCGAGCACAGATTTCGGTTCTCAGTTCAACTGCCCCCAAATCTACCAAGTAGTTTTGACGTTGGAAAAAAGATGTCGGCCAAAGGTTGCATCGGATATGCCTGTAGAGCCACCCTGAAGAGCACCAAGAACATCTCGCTGTTGTCATCAAAGTGCAAGGTCCTGGAGCCCTTTATGCTCATTGGAATGGCCCCAAGTCCACTAGGACATGTTGTAAGTGTTGTAATCAGAACAGTTTTTGGAGATATTCTATCCCAAAATTTTTTGATACGTCAACATTCTGTTCAAGTATTAATGTCAAAGATACGAATGCAATGGGACAAAAAACACATGATTTTATCAACAATTTGCGCTTAGGCTTAGATTTATCTATAAAATATTTTCTCTAAAATTTCCCTAAAATTAGAAAACAATCTTATTTGACGTAGATGTTGCAAGCTTGGTCCCACGATCATTGGATCAAGACGATCAAATAAACTATAATGTTGATTTTAGCAAAAACCGTTTCAGACTGCATAAACAAACCCATATGACAAACGTAACTCAAACATGAAGATAAAAAAGCATAACAAGTTGATTTGACTATTTAAGTAACCTTTAAAATGTAATCGTTAAATAAGATGTTAACTAAAATAGGACATTCAAAAATAAGCTCATGGAAATGGGAAGTGTATCAGTTTCTGAAATTGTGATTCAATCACAATGACATTTCACGCTTGCATAAGCATAATTATGTATTATCGTTGCACAGGGAATACTTTCTGAACAGGATACTCAAAAAATACCCTTTTTCGGTGAATGCTGCATGTTGGTAACTGCTGGTGAGGTGAAAGCAACAATTTCTGTCAACAAGAGCAATTTCCTCGCTGGTGAAACTGTCCTAGTCAAAGCCGAAGTTGAGAATCTTTCAAAGAAAACCTTAAATTCCATCAGGTTTTCGATAAAACAAGTAAGATGCAGTGTTTAATAAAACAAATTAATCGTGAAATACGTTTGACGACATAATGTCCAATAACACGATTCATTATCTGGTGGTATTTCTTGAAGTTGGTGCAACAAAATCCTTTCACAAAATAACTTCCACAAACAATCTTCACAGAAAATTGACCTTCATGCAAATAGCGCTAGTCGTTATCACGAAGAAGATACTAACAGTATTTTGGACTGGAATCAAGGACCATTAATGCCAGGAGGAAAACTGTCATTGGCTGGCATAAGACTGACAGTACCACATCTACCATCCACAATCGAAGGAGCAGCTCAAGTCTTGTTCGTGAGGTACTTTGCTGCTGTAAGTAAATGTGTATATCTTTCTAAAGCAAACCATGCACAATTATGACATTGTTAGAGACGATGCGAAAAACAAAGTGAAGGCAGTACTTGCCAGTCACTTGATGACTTTGTATAGCGTCCAAAGCAGCAATGGTATACTTTTTGACTGTGCTACAGTATATGCCCCTACGACTGCCCTTGCCCAGCATGGAAACCACGAGAAAGTAGGCACCTCCTAATGGCTCGCAGGCTGGCAGTGATTGCCTTGCGAAAGGGCAGCTAAGTTAAGAAACAGGATAATGAAATGCATTGTCCTAATTTACCTTCCAGATAGCAGAAAGTATAACTAACGAATAACTATAGTAAAAATTGAGTTCATTCTCTATTATCATTTAGGTGACTTTATCGCAGGGTAGAACCTTTTGCCCTTCTAAGGTTGGATTCCGAGTCCCAATCACGATTGGGCCAACATCACTAGCTCAAGTTGGACCACAGGCATCCATAGGATATCCCCCCAGCTACACAGAGGCAGTGGTTACCTCACAACCAACAGCATTCAACGAAAATGATTATTACAAACAGACATATTGAATGCATGGCCAAATCACACGATTTGCTTGCACCTATGATAAGAAAATGAACGCAGTTGTTTAGCGGTTAAAATACACTGTAACTATTCCCATAAGGCTATGAATTTGTGAAATTGGCTTTTCAATACACTTTTTATATATTGAATTTTCCATTTCTAAAATTTAACTACTACTCCAGGTAGTGTCTCAGGTGTCTTTAAAAAGATCACTTATTGAAATGAAATTTCACCATTTTAGTGAGGCCATGGCGACATATCAATTCATTTCAAGTTAAATTGACATTCTTAAAGAATACAGATCTTTGTTAAGATTCAAGACCAAAGAGAAAATTTATTTAAAACTAATGCATTTCATTTGACTATTTTACATCGTCTCAATTCCACTTCGGTGTACAATCAGAACCTTTTCGAAAATAAAATGTTTTAATTGTTTTTTATCTATGTTTGTATATTTCTAAACAGCATAACTTCTTTGATGTTGCAAAATATGCAAGGTGGAGTTTGATGATACTTAGGAGTGTTTTTGTCCCTTTGTTCATTCAGTTCACCACTTATACAGTGGTTCACGACTACAAATATAAAATTCAGAATTTTTTGACACTTAAAAATTGTCACAAAACAATTGCAACTTTTGATTTGCAAGGAAGAAATATTATAATGATAACGAGCAATGGAACAACCTTCATAATTCAGAGGTTAGGCCACGATAAAGCTTTTCCAAACAATTTTGGAGATTACTGAAATTTTATCATTAATGTGACATGGAATGTTATCATCGACTCAGTAAACAGCTCTGAATTTATTAAGTTAACCATACGCCTCACATTGAACATTCTATATAAACAGCATCACAGGAATAACAGCCTACAATGGGGCCAGTGGAAATGAAAATAGTTTATGACCAACCACAATTCTATTCCGGGCAGATTTTGAGTGGTCATCTTTTGGTCAGGCTGGCTGCGCCATTGCCAGTAACTCGTGAGTATGGAGTCATTTTCCCATCAAACTTAAGCCCTACTTTACTGAAAGTTTGAAACCTTTCTTTAGTGATTGAATTACGAGCTTTGGGCGAGGGTCTCGTCAAATTTTCTGTAGCCACAACTGGGCAACAATATAATGCATCAACAGGTCAAACGAATACAGTTGCAACGTCTCGTGTCGTGGCAAACCACGAAATATACCTCGAAGTCAAGACTACGTTCTTCCAATCAGGTAGGCTACTCAAATTAAGATAAACGTCTCATGCAGCACTGATAGATTAATATTTTTCTATGTTCTTGAATGAATTTTCACGAAACATTGAAAATAAACCCTGGGCACAAGGTTGCCACTTGCCATGATGTATTTACATAAATTTTCAATTCTCTAACTAGAGAATGGCCAATCCTTTGCCAGTGGAGAGCACAGATATTCGTTCTCATTTCAACTGCCTCCAAATATACCAGGTAGTTTTGACATTGGAAAAAATAAGGGCGCCATCGCTAACATCGGATATGGCTGTAAAGCCACTCTGAAGAGCACCTCAAGGTCATCAAAGTGTAAAGTCATGGAGCCCTTCATGCTCCTCGGAATGGCCCCAAGTCCACTGGGACACGTAGTAAGACATAGACAAGACCCTTTTATCTTCGGTTTTACAGGGTTCCTCCAGAAATTCAATTTTCAACTTCTCTGACTTTTCCCAGGTTTAAAATTTTTTTTCTGACAAATAAATTTACGAAAATATGACATATGCCAATGTAAAAAAATGCTATACAGTATATATTGTTAAAAAACATGAGGTGAAGACAAATTTCAATAACGATCCAGCAGTTTAACACATCAGACCCAGAGTTTAATTTTTAAAAAATTGAAAAGTTGATCATTGTTTTTTTTTCAAATTTACGACATCATTATTCTACAGAATTCAATTGATAACTTAAGTTTCTTCACTTCTGTATCAAGAGATTTCAATTTCCCTGACTTTTTCAAGTTTTCCAGGTCTGGGGGAACCCTGGTAAATTGATCTGTTGTTTTACTGCTCCATTTAACAATCATACTGGGAAACAATGAATTTGAATGGTGCGAGCACATTTAAAATCATAATTGAGTATTATTATTGCGTAGACAATACTTTCTGAAGAAGACACTCGAAAAATAACCTGCTGTGGTGCTTGCTGCTGGTGTATTACATGTGGTGAAGTAAAAGCAACAATCTCGGTCAACAACAGCCTTTTCCTCGGTGGTGAAACTGTCTTTATCAAAGCAAATGTGGAAAATCATTCGAGGAAAACACTGAATGCCATCAGGTTTTCCATCATGAAAGTAAGATACAATGCATTATTACATTACTGCTTCTCCTACCCATTTGAAATTTTGTGTTGGTGCTTCACAGCAAATTGACCTTCATGCAAGGGGCGGTAGTCGCATGATCCAGGAAGACACTGACAGTTTCTTGGATTGTGATCAAGGACCGATAAAACCAGGAGCAAAACTTTCATTTGACGGCATAAGACTGACGATTCCACATCTGCCGTCCACAATCGAAGGAGCAAGCCAAATCATGTTTGTAAAGTACTATGCCGCTGTAAGTACATCTATTCTGATTTTGTTAATACAAACCAATTGCAACTTAATATATTGTTCGAAATAATTCGAGAAAAATAAGACCAAAGCGGTAATGCTATAACTTTTCTTAGACAAATATTTCCACCATATGCAGAAATTCAGAAATAGTAATGACGCCATCTCAGAATCTAAATGCAGAATCTAAGTGCAAAGTACAAGTAGACTACATCCAAACATACTTGTATAACAGTTAGTAAAAAAAATACGAAAGATCCACGCTTTTGTTATATTACTGGTATAATATAGTGTCAATGCCAAGTCATGTTCTCTATTTCAGGAAGGAACTGGTGTGAAAAATGCATGTGTACGGCTAAAATAAGTCCATTTTGTCTTATTATTAAGGTGGTTTTATCGGACGATAGATGTTGTTGCCCTTCTATGGTTGGATTCAGAGTCCCAATCACCATTGGACCAACATCACTGGCTCAAGTTGGACCACAGGCATCCATAGTACATCCCCCCAGCTACACAGAGGCAGTGGTTACCTCACAACCAACAGCATTCAACGAAGATAATTATTACAAACCGAGATATTGAAGGCTTGGCCTACTCACACGTTCACATACAACTACAACACAAGTTTTGTGCTTTTCATTTAATTACATTACATTTTTCCAGACCCAACACTGATATGGAAATTATAAAATAAACTTCTTCCTATTTTCTTCTTATTAAAAGAGTGTCTGTAGAATATTTTCATTTCCATCATACTACATGTCCTGTACACACGCCTAAACACTTAACATACAAGTATGTAAATGAGAATTAAAAATATATATTGAATGCATGGCCAAATCACACGATCTGCACCTATGATAAGAAAATGAACGCAGTTGTTTAGCGGTTAAAATACACTGTATTTTCCATTTTTGACTATAGACTAATTACAATGTAATCAGGAAAAATGCACTAGATGAAACTAATCCCCTATGGCTATGAATTTGTGAAATTGGCTTTTCAATATACTTTTTATATATTGAATTTTCCATTTCTAAAATTTAACTACTTCTCCAAGTAGTGTCTCAGGTGTCTTTAAAAAGATCACTTATTGAAATGAAATTTCACCATTTTAGTGAGGCCATGGCGACATATCAATTCATTTCAAGTTAAATTGACATTCTTAAAGAATACAGATCTTTGTTAAGATTCAAGACCAAAGAGAAAATTTATTTAAAACTAATGCATTTCATTTGACTATTTTACATCGTCTCAATTCCACTTCGGTGTACAATCAGAACCTTTTCGAAAATAAAATGTTTTAATTGTTTTTTATCTATGTTTGTATATTTCTAAACAGCATAACTTCTTTGATGTTGCAAAATATGCAAGGTGGAGTTTGATGATACTTAGGAGTGTTTTTGTCCCTTTGTTCATTCAGTTCACCACTTATACAGTGGTTCACGACTACAAATATAAAATTCAGAATTTTTTGACACTTAAAAATTGTCACAAAACAATTGCAACTTTTGATTTGCAAGGAAGAAATATTATAATGATAACGAGCAATGGAACAACCTTCATAATTCAGAGGTTAGGCCACGATAAAGCTTTTCCAAACAATTTTGGAGATTACTGAAATTTTATCATTAATGTGACATGGAATGTTATCATCGACTCAGTAAACAGCTCTGAATTTATTAAGTTAACCATACGCCTCACATTGAACATTCTATATAAACAGCATCACAGGAATAACAGCCTACAATGGGGCCAGTGGAAATGAAAATAGTTTATGACCAACCACAATTCTATTCCGGGCAGATTTTGAGTGGTCATCTTTTGGTCAGGCTGGCTGCGCCATTGCCAGTAACTCGTGAGTATGGAGTCATTTTCCCATCAAACTTAAGCCCTACTTTACTGAAAGTTTGAAACCTTTCTTTAGTGATTGAATTACGAGCTTTGGGCGAGGGTCTCGTCAAATTTTCTGTAGCCACAACTGGGCAACAATATAATGCATCAACAGGTCAAACGAATACAGTTGCAACGTCTCGTGTCGTGGCAAACCACGAAATATACCTCGAAGTCAAGACTACGTTCTTCCAATCAGGTAGGCTACTCAAATTAAGATAAACGTCTCATGCAGCACTGATAGATTAATATTTTTCTATGTTCTTGAATGAATTTTCACGAAACATTGAAAATAAACCCTGGGCACAAGGTTGCCACTTGCCATGATGTATTTACATAAATTTTCAATTCTCTAACTAGAGAATGGCCAATCCTTTGCCAGTGGAGAGCACAGATATTCGTTCTCATTTCAACTGCCTCCAAATATACCAGGTAGTTTTGACATTGGAAAAAATAAGGGCGCCATCGCTAACATCGGATATGGCTGTAAAGCCACTCTGAAGAGCACCTCAAGGTCATCAAAGTGTAAAGTCATGGAGCCCTTCATGCTCCTCGGAATGGCCCCAAGTCCACTGGGACACGTAGTAAGACATAGACAAGACCCTTTTATCTTCGGTTTTACAGGGTTCCTCCAGAAATTCAATTTTCAACTTCTCTGACTTTTCCCAGGTTTAAAATTTTTTTTCTGACAAATAAATTTACGAAAATATGACATATGCCAATGTAAAAAAATGCTATACAGTATATATTGTTAAAAAACATGAGGTGAAGACAAATTTCAATAACGATCCAGCAGTTTAACACATCAGACCCAGAGTTTAATTTTTAAAAAATTGAAAAGTTGATCATTGTTTTTTTTTCAAATTTACGACATCATTATTCTACAGAATTCAATTGATAACTTAAGTTTCTTCACTTCTGTATCAAGAGATTTCAATTTCCCTGACTTTTTCAAGTTTTCCAGGTCTGGGGGAACCCTGGTAAATTGATCTGTTGTTTTACTGCTCCATTTAACAATCATACTGGGAAACAATGAATTTGAATGGTGCGAGCACATTTAAAATCATAATTGAGTATTATTATTGCGTAGACAATACTTTCTGAAGAAGACACTCGAAAAATAACCTGCTGTGGTGCTTGCTGCTGGTGTATTACATGTGGTGAAGTAAAAGCAACAATCTCGGTCAACAACAGCCTTTTCCTCGGTGGTGAAACTGTCTTTATCAAAGCAAATGTGGAAAATCATTCGAGGAAAACACTGAATGCCATCAGGTTTTCCATCATGAAAGTAAGATACAATGCATTATTACATTACTGCTTCTCCTACCCATTTGAAATTTTGTGTTGGTGCTTCACAGCAAATTGACCTTCATGCAAGGGGCGGTAGTCGCATGATCCAGGAAGACACTGACAGTTTCTTGGATTGTGATCAAGGACCGATAAAACCAGGAGCAAAACTTTCATTTGACGGCATAAGACTGACGATTCCACATCTGCCGTCCACAATCGAAGGAGCAAGCCAAATCATGTTTGTAAAGTACTATGCCGCTGTAAGTACATCTATTCTGATTTTGTTAATACAAACCAATTGCAACTTAATATATTGTTCGAAATAATTCGAGAAAAATAAGACCAAAGCGGTAATGCTATAACTTTTCTTAGACAAATATTTCCACCATATGCAGAAATTCAGAAATAGTAATGACGCCATCTCAGAATCTAAATGCAGAATCTAAGTGCAAAGTACAAGTAGACTACATCCAAACATACTTGTATAACAGTTAGTAAAAAAAATACGAAAGATCCACGCTTTTGTTATATTACTGGTATAATATAGTGTCAATGCCAAGTCATGTTCTCTATTTCAGGAAGGAACTGGTGTGAAAAATGCATGTGTACGGCTAAAATAAGTCCATTTTGTCTTATTATTAAGGTGGTTTTATCGGACGATAGATGTTGTTGCCCTTCTATGGTTGGATTCAGAGTCCCAATCACCATTGGACCAACATCACTGGCTCAAGTTGGACCACAGGCATCCATAGTACATCCCCCCAGCTACACAGAGGCAGTGGTTACCTCACAACCAACAGCATTCAACGAAGATAATTATTACAAACCGAGATATTGAAGGCTTGGCCTACTCACACGTTCACATACAACTACAACACAAGTTTTGTGCTTTTCATTTAATTACATTACATTTTTCCAGACCCAACACTGATATGGAAATTATAAAATAAACTTCTTCCTATTTTCTTCTTATTAAAAGAGTGTCTGTAGAATATTTTCATTTCCATCATACTACATGTCCTGTACACACGCCTAAACACTTAACATACAAGTATGTAAATGAGAATTAAAAATATATATTTGGGATCAAACTGTGCGCTTTTCTATTCATCATAACAATTACTACTTTTAGTGTGGGGTTCTACTGAATATCCAATGCAGACCCAATTCGATCACATTTTAGCCATTAATTATTAATTAAACATGTAGCTTTGCCATCAGATGCCCGAGTGATAACCTAAATCGACATTTTCGTTTCCAGCACATATTTTATCACTTTAAAATAACTCATTTTGAAGATTTTTACCAAAAGGCACAAGGGCATGATAAGTATATTTATTGCCTGTACGTATAAGTTTGTTTTTGTGTTCTTCTATGAAACTGCAATGATAATTACCCTAAGAAAATTACATTAAACAAGCTATATCAACGATTCAGTGAAACTTGTTATTATAAAATAAAAATACTTAAGAAAGGCAATATCATATTCATTTCAGTAATAAATTACTAAGTAAAAATTATGAAATCTAATCCAGATATTGATATTAGATCTACCTAATGTCAAAACGGCGTGAATTATGTAAATAATTTCGAGAAATGGTTACACACACATGTCTCAATAGAATCATCCGCTTTATTGTTGTATTTATAAAAATACAAAATCAATGAACTTCTAGTTAGTAGTGCCCAATTCATGGAATGGTTGATAAAATATCACCTAATTATCATCAAGGACTATTTCACTGAAGTAACGATTTGACAGTTTCGAATGTCAAATACTAGGAAAAGAATTGAAAACAAAGTTTGTAAATGGCTTTTATCATCTTCCTTGAAATAACCAAAAAAACAATGTAATATTCGCGAATTTTCAAGCTATATACTGTACATGTACGGCTTTGCAAATCAAGGCATCTTGAAACATTAACCAATGAGCAGATATCTTGACTGGTTATCTGTTCTGAGAACCACAAGTACGATTACAATTTTTCAACATGGATTCATGTTGAGAAACAATAGGTTTAGATAACATAATTTAGAATTTTTTGTGCACGGGCTATCTTCCTGATTCATATAAACACAATGGTTTATTTATGCGATGATGCTAGCGAAAATATAAAATGCTAATGAATTAGTGAAAGTAAAAACAAAGTGAAGCCAGAATACATCAAAGAAAGAGCAAAATGGCATCGGAACAAGAATCCATTTCTGGACAGCCACAGTCAACAATTTCAATTGAGTACAGTCATGCAGTTTACAAGGATGGAGATATCCTCGAAGGATTTGTAGTGATTCATAACACTAAAGTAATTTACATCAAAAGTAAGTAAGCTTAGATGATTTTCAGAGTACCCTATCCAAAACGTATGGTAGGGAAACACACTAACGCCACCTAGTACTTGTGAGTTTAAGTATGCAGGTATTAGAAACTTTGTAGAAAAACATTTATTTTCATAAATCAAATTTATACAGAGCAATTACTCGTTGTAAATTATACGAACATTTCCTTCGTATACTTTACAACGAATTAATTGTTCTGTATAAATTTGATTTGATAACCCTAGTTTAATAACAAATGCCATGATGTCATACTCACGTTTTTATTGCATAGTATACAAATTAAAGGAAAAAAAGGTATTTTGAATGCCTACAAAAGTAGCAGAATCGAAAAGGCATTTGATAGCAGATCAACATTAGCATGTAGTTAACTAATTTCAAATTGCTACTATCATTTTTATACATCAACTCACATAGGCATTGTCGTCCATTGCAAGGGACAAGCCAAATTCGATTCAAACAGGGGCATAAACGAAAACACCTATGTAAACGCATTCGGAATTTCGAACAGTGAAACTTATTTCGACTTAATGGTGAACGTATTGATCAGCACGGATCTCCACAGTAAGTACCTAAGTACCTTTGCTTACAATGAAAAATTAAAGCAAGAAAAACATACCTTTAAAATTTTGTTGCTCTTTTAATTCCATCAGGAGGAGAAAGAATACGAGATGGAAACCATCGTTACAGCTTTCAGTTCCAACTGCCAGAGAAAATACCCTCAACTTTCGTGGCACCCTTAGGCAGCGTGGAATACTCTTGCAACGTCATCGTCCAGCTACATGTATCTGGCAATCAGCAACTGACCAATAACAATGTCCAACACGAAAGGCCATTTGTGGTCGAGTCCAGAGTGGACATCAATGTGCTTCCAAATGCAATGGTATTTTAATAGTTAGAATACAAATAAAATTTGGCATTGCTTCAACATTTTATTAGGTGAACAGTCAAAATGCATATATGTAGTGGGTTTCATAACATTTTGATCGTGGTGTGTAGCCAGGGCAGAATTCAGATCAACTTCTTTCAAAAAATCATCCAAAAAGGTTGCACAAAAGTGCACATACACTGTATGAAAAGGCATGACCAAAGAATCCAATGGTGTCTTCGATCTTTAACATTTCCTTTTCAAAAACTGAAAATGTGTAATTCCTAAACTAGTAAAATTCTTCACACAAGATAAAAAAATACCATGGTGATTGTTTCTTTCAATTGTTCAGTACATTTCCTCAAAATCAATGACCCAGAACAATGATGATGCAAAGGGATTTGACTTCTTCAAATTCGATTAGGCTAGCTTTGACCTCCCTTTATTTACAGGAGTCTCTGGGATTGATCGACAGGAAGAAATTTCGCTCCTTCCTTTGCATTCCTGCTGGATACATCCAGGTCACGGTTTTGCTCGATCAAATGGCTTATGTTGTGGGTGACAAAATCAAGATGAACATTTGGGTAGACAACAGATATCGCCAGTTGCAATTCATGGCAATCAATCTGAGAAGGGTAAGTTGGACATGAAAAGTCAGGTTAAGCTAATACCAGGTTCAAGAATATGCTGCCATCAGATGGCTTCAACGCCACTGAATCCCACTGATGCAAGGTGGTTTCAATGACTTTTCCATGCATTACAAAAAAAAATGCCAATGCCTTTATTGAATCATTCTTCTGGCAACTTATACGAACTCGCAGCATTAAAATTATTTCCACTGAATCCCACTGATGCAAGGTATAAATACGGTTATTGCCATATTTTCTTCTAGTATTTTAATTTCCGTGGTTTTTCAATGCCTTTTCCATGAATAACAAAAAACATTTCAATGCCTTTTTTGAAATCATTTGTTGCGTTGAAATATTCAACTATATTAAAATTATTTCCACTGAATCCCACTGATGCAAGGTATAAATACGGCTATTGCCGTATTTTCTTCCGGCATTTTAATTTCCGTGGCTTTTCAATAACTTTTCCATGAATAACGAAAAACATTGCAATGCCTTTTATGAAATTATTCTTATGGCAACTAATAACCATTTGTTGCGTCGAAATATTAAACTACATGTACACTGTATATTAAAATAATTTCCAGGTCTTCAATAAACGAAGGTACTTTGATGTACCTTAATTTGTTACAAAAACATCGGCGCCTGGATGAAGTCAATTGGTGAAATTGAACCGGTGTTTGATTCTTTCATATCGTTGTTTTCCAGATCATCGTCTACATCACCAAAAAAAAAAAAAAAGTGTTCTCACAAATCCAGCCTCCACTGACCACCGTTTCGTTTTACAGCCAAATGCCCCCAGGCAGGAGATCGGACAATAATGTCGTCATGACCATCCCCGTGGACATTCCCCCGTCTGATGCTGAGCAATGCAAAATCATGAAAACCGGTTATTTTGTCGAAGTTAGTAGCATTCAGTTAATTTTATATAACGATGATCATTCATCAAGCTGTCACTGAACGTACAGTATGCCATGATGTGATCATGTGAAATACAAACGTATGATACTTGAGGGTCTTTTTTTTTTAAAAAAAAAAACGTACAGTATCATTTGACAATGGAATGATTGGCAAAAGAACATCCACGCAATAACTTCACTGCATACATATAGTGTTTTTGTCCTTTTAGTTCAGTTCTTTACATTTCCAAGTCCATTTCAGCAACACATTTGAGATTATTAATTTTTCATTTTTTTATTACGCGTATTAATTACTCTTATTAAAAATTAAGAACATTTCAAAAATATAAATTTCTAATTTTTTAGAGCTCTAGGATAACATCTTCGTTTTACAAACTGTACATGCGGTAATGGAAAGTAGTGATATTTTCAAATTTTAACATAAAAGTAGCTTCCATGGTTTCCACCCCATGCTATTATATTCAAACTTCGTTAACAGGTAGCGTTATGGATTGACCCTTTATCTGAGAAACCACCAATATTTCACGTGGAGCTACCAATTTTTATTGGCAATGAAAACCAGTCCCATCGAGGAACAGCAGGAACAGGAACAAGCACAACGACAACAGCACTGAATGCTCGTATGTACAGTATATTGTTGCCCAATATGTGATATCAGCATTGAGTTTCAAACTTATTTTTCCATTACAAATACAGAAACAGGAACGAGCACAACGACAACGTCAGGAACAGTATTGGCTGATCGTAAGTATTTTTTCGTCTATCCAATACCTTAACCATCACTTTACTTTTCCCTTGTATTCTGGCCATTATTAACGAATGTCTATTGTATTCTTTTCAGTTCCTCCATCTTACGAAACGCTAAATTTTCCAGGTGCTAAATAACGGCAGGCTTTGTAATCTCATCAATCAGTGCTTTAAAATAAATGCAATGCTGAATTAAGATATAACTCGACTAAAAGAGTACTTCTTTAGTCTAAACTATTTTCCTGCATATTTTTGCTAGCAAAGATCTACAAGAGGGTACTCCCAGAAATTCAGTTTTCAACTTCCCTGACTTTTCCAGGTTTTAAAAACAAATT
>JAQFYZ010003221.1:0-14067 GCA_034695085.1 Cylindroiulus punctatus | reverse complement strand
TGGCAAAACAAAGGAACGTTTGCGCTCGTCCACATGCATCACCCGCGATGACAACAAATCTTCTTGCTGGTTTCATTCCCTGGAGAAGACAATTGTGGGATATGTGATCAACAGAAACCGTCGACTTCTTCTCGACTAGGATTATTGTTGCTTTTCTTCCATTTTCTCATTCTTGGCCTTGGGTCAAGCAGGAGAACATCTAAATTTCAAAAACAGAGACAAAGATTAAAACACTATTCCAGCCATTTATATGTTTAAAAGACCATTTAAAAGGACTAGTTCAAAGCTGGTCTTTTACCTTTACTTATCAGGTATGGTACTCAGAATGGAGATGATAAAATCTTGAGAGAAATCTTATACCTGATTGCATTTGAAAAGCAAAACCACCAGCTCTATAAATATTTGATTTTAGTTCCAGTAAGTGCACTGTAATTCTAACATTTCGGATCATGGCGTTACTGTTTTTCAAGTTTTTATGTTTTGCAACAATCCAGCGAAAACTTTTTGAATTGGCTCGTAATTTAACATAGCCAATAATATGATATTTATCGTAAAACGGGGTTTACAATTGTTTTGAAAATTTCACGATTATTGTTTGAGATCGCCGTACAGTGTATTTTGGCATTACATGCAGCAAATGCTTGCTTTACTCTGTACAATCCTGCTGCACTTTTCAAGCCAACATCTAACAAAGTTAGCACTTTTCTAGCATTTGTCCGCATGTTTCTAGCACACTTTTTCACTTTAACAGCATACCTCTGCACTTTTCTAGCATACTTCTGCCCCCTTTCTATTTCTGCACTTTTAAAGCCAACATCTAACAAAGTTAGCACTTTTCTAGCATTTGTCCGCATGTTTCTAGCACACTTTTTCACTTTAACAGCATACCTCTGCACTTTTCTAGCATACTTCTGCCCCCTTTCTATTTCTGCACTTTTAAAGCCAACATCTAACAAAGTAATGCACTTTCCTAGCATTTTTATACACTTTTCTAGTGCGCTCATATAGGCTTACTTCTTCCCTTTTCTATCAACTTTCGATTTCTGCACTTTTCAAGCCAACAGGCTGGAAAATAAAAGGAAAGGATTTTCTGATTACATAATTTCAATTCCGTCATTCAACCATTTGAAAATTCCTGTATTGCCGAGCCGCAAATCACTAGCTTACAACTATTAGAATAAACTTCAAATTCTAGAAATCGAATATTTTAATTTGTGACCTCATTTATTGTCGGGCCTAATAAGATAGCAATCACTGAAAACTGCGATGCTATGCGTGTTTGCCAACCTAAACTAGCCCCAACTAAGAAATTTCACGAAAATAGCACGTTGATCAGAATGGAAGCAAAACTAAGGTTAGCAAACTCCATTCTTTGGAACAAAACACGATTTTTCACGAAGGATCATTGGTTTTTAACATAACAAAACTTGACACTTGGGTCACTAATTTCCAACACAGAGAAACATTTTGCGGTTCATCACGAGACGTCATGACAGTTCACAAGTTCAATGTTTTAGAATAAAAAAATAAATTGTGCAATTCTGATTGTTTTTCCATTTGTAAGAAATGCGATGAAAGTAATGTCCAGGAGTTATTTTGTTGAATGACCTAAAACTTTGTCGAACAATATCTTCTAACCTTTTAAAACCTTCGTGTAATTGTATTTATCAATTATATTGCTTCACAATACATAACGACTACTAATTTCTGAATATTAAAATCCCTGATTTTCCGGGGTCATGTTCACATGTTTCTTAATGGCGATCTATCCAGTATATATTGCCAAAGACATTTCGGTTTAAGGAAAAAAAATTAGCTTTAAATTGAATAAATGAGTTCAATCCTTTCTAGGATATACAACGGAGTAAGCCCTGCTCCAAATGTGTACAAGAAATGTACGATTCATTTCAACCCTACTTGTCTATATACTAGTAGTACATGTAGTCAATACTGACACATGTCCTAGCTGTCTCAATTTATTATTTGTATTTGAGTTCATTTTAGCCTAAATTACGAGAATCAGACATACATTTTTATCTGCATAAATCGTATGCAGGTAATCAATGCCATATCTTTCAGTCAGATTAGACGTCGGGAGAGTATTGGAACATACTGTCAACAACAACAAACAACTGTCTAAGACAATACTGTAGGGACCGGGCATCACATATCGGTTTAGACAGGTTATTGACTTAAGCAGGGACATTAATCAAGCATGGGGATGAGCTCGGGACCGGCCGCTGATATTAGGTTATGGAGGTTATAAGTTTACACAGTATTGAGTTAGACAGGTTCTTCTGTATTTTATAGTATTAAAATTGGGCTTACCTTATTATGTTTGGTCTTCTCCGGTATCATTTCCCAAAACCATCAAAGTATCCAAAACCTCAAAAGAATCACATCGAGATACAGTGACGAATCTAGGAAAATAAGAAATATTATAAACAATCTGTTCCTGAAAATATGCCTAAATACAAGTGCAAATATTCTGTTTTTTCCACGGATGTTTTTGGGGTGAAAATGTTCACTATCATTATCATTCATTTTTTAACCATGATTTTGAAAATACACCCAATTATGAGTGAAATGAGGCAAAAACCGAATGATATTCGCGACTTTTACAGTTCATTATAGTCTTCGCCAACTTTTTTTATAATGCTCAAGAAAATACAGTACTTGTTAACGCCATCGTAATATCATAAAAATAAAAATTGCAGAATTTTTGTTTGGTAATTGTGAATAAAAATGTTTTTAATATTTACAAATGTACTTACAGTGTACATGTAGTACATGTAGGAATTTTTTCCCCAGAAATCGTATGGTTAAAGAAACGGCTATGATTAATGAAATGCGTTTTAATGAAATGTAATTAGTATGGATCCAAATTTATTGATGAAATACAAATTATTTTTATTAAATATCTTTCCATTCCGAAATCGAAAACAACACCGCTACGAATTTTAACAATTTCATGAGTAGCTTATAAAAATTTCGACTGCTAATGACATGCTGTTTACTGTATAAAAATTCATAAATCATTGTTAGAAAATAAAATGTTTTAAACAAACTTCAAAAAAATTGAAGGAACTAAATTGAAAATATCTGGAAATCAACCAATCACGAGTAAGCATTGAAGGTCACTTGAAATGTCGCGGATTCCCCAACTAGTTTTGGAGTTCAAGGTTATTCCCACTGTTGCATATCACCCAAATACTGTACATCAAACAAGCCTAACAGCCTGAGCATTCAAGAACTTGTGACATCATGTCATGCAAACTATGCCATCGTTATTGAATTTTTGGAATTCCCAACAAAATCCCATAAAATCTCAAGTACGGTACTCTCTGAATTTACATTAATTCCCACTATGAAGAATTAGCATTAAAATCACACTTTCTGTCCAAGATTTTTTAAATATTCGACACTTACACTGTACAACATAACATCCACCACCATCGACGACATCCCAGCTCTGTAAATAAAAAGTGGAACTTTATCACTACAGTACATCCATAAATTTGCTCAAATATTTGAGCAAATTTATGCAGCAAAATATCATACGTCCTGCGCATTGATATGCAAATCAAAAATTTATCCTGAAATCACCACGAGAAACGCCAAAAGTCAGAAATCAACAGGTAATAAACTTAGAATCATTTACGTCAAACAAACGTCGTTAATTACGGCGCTTTAGATAAATACTTGTATGAATCGGGATCGCCCATAAACTGACCGTCACTCATTTCACCTTGAACATATTGATTTTGAATGTACATGTACATGTATATATTGGTGTTCGAATTATGCTCGGAGCCTCAGATGTCCACATCATTTAATAAAACAATTTCGATACTAACGTTGATTTGTTTTGCTGGAAACCTACATAATGAATGGTTTAGGAGAAAAACACCGCCAAATTCAAATTTTGAAGATGGCGTCGCTTCCTGACTGAGAGCGACGTTTTTTAGGTTTTTGTCCTCTCTGGTTTTTTTTTGCAGTGACACGTTTTCATGTGGTTTAAGACGGAATGTCAACCAAGCAAAAACTGTCAACGGCCTTATGCGCTAATAAATTATTAATCTAATTTTTTATCTAATTTAATAAGGCGAAATCTAATTTGGGTTCAACGGCATTTAGCTTTCTTATGTGTGCTGATTCTTACGAGTTAACTAAATGACTAAGTTACATGAACTGGACATGAATTAAAAAACTCAACATTTCAGAGTAGGATTTCTAACTACACTCGAATAAGTATGCAGTATTGTTATACAATATTACTACGAGTTTTAAACAATTTCATGAGTAGCTTATTAAGTGCTAATTCCAGTGTGCTAAATGCATGCTGTACATACAAATTAATAACTTATTTTATAGAAAATAAAATGCTATTACAAACTTAAAAAAGTTGAAGAAACTAAATTGAAAAGATGCGATCACGGGTAAGCACTCAAAGCATATCACCTAAATATTTCAAAACAAGTATGAATGCCTGAGTATTCAAGTACTTGTGACATTGTGGTCATGCCAACTATGCACTAAGCATTGTTATTGATTTTTTTTAATTTCCAACAAAGTCACATAAAGCCCAGAGTACAGAATTTTCTGATATTTATATGTAGTTTCCACTATGAAGAATTAGCAATAAAATTGCATTTTCAGCCAAAATTTTACACTTACACTTCACAACAGAAATTGATCTTCAAGCATCAACCATCACCAGCGACATCCCAACTCTGTTAAATAAAAAAGAACTTTATAAGCATAGTTGATAAACATAGTTGATTCATTATTTATAAAACCTTATGCAATTATAACTGATTTAAAGTCTTACCTGAAAACGAAATGTTGAAAAACTATGTAACTGTTTTATCTTTGGGATTTTCTACAAATTAAGCACTTATGCCACATTCATGGATAGACAGCCTATTTGTATCAAGTTTTCAACCCTGCAGGTAATTAAATTTAATAGAACAAATATCGCAAAAGATTAGGAAGAATGAATGAAGACATTCAAAGTTTAATCATTCAACTGCGAATTAGAAGAAAAATCTTCCAAGAAAATACACTATGCTTGCGAGTTGTTTTCAGAGTCATAGCCTTGGCACACAGACACATTCAATGTCAGTCTTTCATAAAAACCGCATCTATAAGTCAGCAAGCTACTGTATCGCCCAACTTTCTGTAGTCTATGCTCCTCAGATGTTCAATTTAATAAAATGAAAAATATTAAATTCTGTAAAAAAAATCGTCATAAATTACTTTTTAAAATTCTAGGCAAGTTGCTTCGTGTGAAGCAGCCAGCAATTATATTATGCACGCAATTATGCTCATTTCTCATCACAGCAATAATAATACTACTACGAAAGATTCACATGTCCGAATGGGGATTTCCGTTTGTTTCCCGCCAGTCGACCAAGTGCCACGTGGTTGGTCCGCTGCGATTGCAAATTTCCATCCTTGCATACTCCCCTTCTTTCGGGTTTCGCACGCCTAGACACTGTCCTGCAGCAAGATTATAGAGTGCTGCATTTTCCTGTAAAACAATAGACGAAAATATTGCTGAAACAACCCAGAATTCCATGTTCTTTCCCTGATTCTCATATAGTTATGCAAAATTACATGGATTTTCCACGCATTTATGTATTACCTAATATTTTTCTTCTCAAATGACTTTAAAAAAATCCATGTAATTTCCATACTTCTCCATAATTTCGACGATTATTACGTTTTGCAAAAACTGATTTTCCTCGCATTTATGTATTGCCTAAACATAATTTTTTTTTGGAAAAATAATACCCAAATGACCCAGAAATCCCAAGCCATTTCCCTTTACCTTTGAAGAGTATTTCCACTCTTGCGGTCCGCCCATGTCATGGCACTTTGCCAATCGGGGATACTCTTCGCCCGCGTCCATGCAGAGCAGCTCTGCAAGCAGGAATTCGTGCTTTTCGGATTCAAACCAGGCCTGTGCAGAAAACGATGTTATTCAAGAACAGTGAATTGGCTTATTCGCCATTTAACAAAGCCCTTGATATGCACCTGAGTTTTGATTTTCCGGCATTTTTTGAGTAAAAGAAGAGACCCTTTTGAAGTTGCATCTTCTTCGGCTTGTAGACAAAGATTGGTCCCCGAGAGCTGAAGCTGGTAAAATAAAAAGCCCGATCACAAAATTAACTCAAAATGAGATACAGTGCCGCTAAGATTTTTTTCTCGACAAGTTACCATATTTTCCATTAATTTTCGCAAGCCGTAACAAGGATGTTATTTACCAAAAACTGTCCGATGGATTTCTGCGTGCGCTTCTTCCACATGCGGATGCTATCTTTTCTGGGAACGATTGCTTGAAGCTTTTGCTGTTCCTCTTTGGGCAGCGGAGGCTTCAGTTCTGGGTAGATGTTTTTCAGGTACCAGTCGAACGATTTACATTTCAGCCGCTGCCGCAGCGCCACTCGTTGGGAAATGTCGCCGTAGTCCTGGCTGCTTATCTCAGGTCTCATTTGAATGAAGTGCTCCTGCGAGGATAAACGTGGCGATTACAAACCACAGGAAAAACAATTTAGAGGCAAAAGGCAGACAGTACGGACCTTATATTCATCCAGCCAAACGTGAGCCACACGCAGCGAATTCCTCAACATGGTGTCATCGCCGTTGGGCGATCCATAGGGTCGTCTTTTTCGGAAGATGTGGCCGACCCTCGAGCAGGGTATTATTTCCAGTCTTCCACCACACATCCAGATCTAATCAATCGATATCATGGCAGAGTTTTGCAATTGATTACCACTACTTCTGTCATTAACAACATTTAAACTTCTACCGAATTTAAACTTTTCAGTTAGGTAGTTGATCCAGCTTCACTCACCCGAAAAGAGATTTCCAAATTTTCTCCGCCCCAAATGTCCATTCCCTCATCGTATTCTCCGAGCTCCGTGAAATATGCACGGTCAATCGCGAATAGTCCGCCAGCCATGGTGGGCGACCTGTAGTTTTTTCCAGACAAGTTTTGATATTAGCAAAAAAAATTCTCTGGGCTTTAGTTTACTTTTCTAGGCCGTACTACGTAATATTTCCTGCTTCAAATATGCATAAATTAGATATTTTTCAAATCTTACTTTATGAGGACAGTTCAACAAATCGATTGCTAGCTGTTAGAATTTACTACAATTTTTGTTTTGTTACCACAACAATGGCGTTTTATAGATTAGTTTGGTATAGTCAGGTTAGTCACTAACAGCAAATATCGGTTGAACCTAGCTTGACCCAACGCAACCTGTACCTAACGCTGCTTACACACAAACATACTTGAGATCAGACTTCACTGTATCTAATCACAAAGGAGGGGATGACTACATTTACTAGATGTGGTGAAACCCGTTTTCAAGTGTCCTAGTGCATACACACTAGGTTGCGTTAGATCATGTTAGGTTGAACTTAAATTAGCTGTAACTGAGAAACCTGACCATACCCAAAATTAAAAAATTTACAAAACATCAAAATTGCGGGAAGCAAACAAACATGGAGTAAATTCTAACTACTGCCGATGGCATCACTGAATGGTCATCATGTAGGTCTATCCATCAAGTAAGAGTTAAAAAAATTAATACTTTATGAAAATTTGTAGCTGAGAACAAGCAATTAAGTAGTAAGCAGTACTACACGTATATCCCTTTCCAATTTCCTTACATGATGGGTTTGACAAAATCTTCCTTGGTTACGAAGGTCCCAGCCGGAAGGCTGTCCCACTTGAAATGAAGGCCCCAGTTGAAGCCCCCGCGGACAAGAGGCGACGGCGAGTATGCAAACGTGTCAGTATTAATGATGTCGATTATAGGGCACACCACATTGGTGCGGTTCTCGGCAATGCGTTCCAGTAGCGGGTCGAGCCAATCCTGGTTCACCTCGCAGTGGCTGTCCAGGAAAACTAGAACCTGGTGTAAGGCCATGTATTACATGAGTAAACTATTCCCTTTGCAATAGCAGATGAAGATATGCTTTTGAAAATACCTTTCCCGTTGCTTTTCTTGCCCCAAACATTCTGGCCCTGATGAGCCCCTCCCTCCTCTCTGTTTGGAGCAGGGTAACTTTGGTTGTCAGGTTTTTGAGGTAGGCATCCAAATCTTCGTTGAGACTAGCTGTAATTACATCACGGCAATCAAAAATTTGAGTTACGAGTAAACCAGCGTGAAAGATCTTCAAGGCATACTTATACGAAGGCTCACCAGCATCACTGCGATCATTGACGAGAATAATTTCATGCAAAAGTTCCTTTCTGGTCCGATCTAATATGCTGTGAACGGTTCGCAGAAGGGCAGTCTTGGCCTCGTTGTAAAAACAGATTATTATGCTGGCCGAAGGAAGGTCGTTGCGGAACACCTGCTTTCTGCATCTGTAAATAGTACAATTCGTCAAGCTGAATGATAAGGAGAGCGAATGCGTGTGCGTGTTGGTTCTCAGGAATGCTCGTAAAGATTGGAAACCCACTGGAAAACAAGATGAAGGTGAGTTTCGAACTCATATCTCCTGTACACTCGCCTAGACCGGTAGAGTTGGAATACTTGTCAAATTTGATTTCACTCTTTCAAGACTGGCCCCTTGGCATTTTTACATGACTTTTGTGGGTATAAAAAGAATTCTGCACGTCATACTATACTTTGTGGTGCAAAATTTCTCCACAGGCTATTTTTTTCATGCAATTTCACGTGCATTCCTTGTTGAAGTCGATTGTGTTGCATGTATGCCAGTAAATTATAACATCCATTGTAAACAAAGTAAATTGTCAACTTTCTAATGCTCCAAATATCAATCGTACAATTTGAAAGAAAGCACGACCATAGGGCCAAAAATTATATCTGTACAAATGCATAAAAACCTCACCCATGTAGTATAAACGAATATGTAATGAGCGGACCCCACAATGCTTCACATTCAATAGGATACACAAACACACACACACACAGAAAACAGTTTGAAACCTTTTTCACAAGCAGCATGATTTATAAATTAATGAGCATGGCAGAAATTGTTTTTCTTATCGATAATGTTAGTTTCTTAAAGCTTTCCACCTTTTTTAATTATCCTTTGGAATCTTTACTTGACTTCAATGTCATCATAACACTTATTTGGGCAGTATTTTCTAGCACTTACAGGGCATGTCTCACATCCGGAATTGGCCGGTGGTAGCTCAGTCTGTTGCTGATGAGCAGATTGAATGCGTGCTTGCGGTAGCCATCTTCCCGGACCCGCTGATCCAAGGGCGACTTGATGAGCCCCAACTCGTCAATGCCACTCGGCGCGCTTTTACGAATTTCGGGAACAGGGTTAGTGATGTCTGGCCAACGGATCTTCGGGCTCTCCTCCGGCAATGCGTTGATATGGTTGGCTTCATAGTCGTCGAGCCCATTCGCTGTAACCTGCCTCGGCTGCCCTATCTGTTCCCTCCGAAGCTTCGGCTGCTTCATCGCTATCCTCTGCATATTATGCCGATCATTGTTCTTGATTATAGCGTCCAGCTGATCGCTGCTGATTATTGTTCCATATGGGCTCATCCCGCTGTTGAGATTATGGTACAGGTAGAGGGCGATAGCCCACGTAACTGAGGTTACTATTATGCCCACGCAAAATGACTTGTAGCGCAAGGAGAGGTTGCACTTCCGATGCAATAGCGGGCCGAGTTTGAACATTGTGATGCGGAGAAAGGCCTTATCAACTAGGACTTATTTATGCAAGTAGTTATGCTCAGTACGGAGTCGCGGCATTTTTTCCCCGTTCCAAATATCGCGAGGTTGTACGATGTACTTTTTGATCCACCTGAAACAAAACAAAGAATTATAAGTGACAATGCTTTTTAGAATTGAAACACTAATCTAAATCTAAATCACTGGAGAAAATGCTCACAAAAGCAGTGCGAGATTTGTGCATGTCTTTGCACTAAAAACCTTGGCACCTGATATAGTCTTCTCTAGTGCTCTGGTTTAATGACGAATTGAGATTTAATACAGAACATGTAATTGAGAAAACTCGTGGCCCCTTGAATAAAACATAATTGCTAGTTTCATAAATGTTGCGTGAACTCATGAATGGTGTAACGCAGCTCGCATCACGTGCATCATCATCAACCAGTTAACGAGGCTAAAAAGGAGAGACTGGTTTCATTGCCACATTCGCTCTCTCACAAATACTTAATGGAGGACTAATCATAGGAACGTCATTTCTCTCAGTGAAAGGCCATGTCGGAACTTATTTTCCCCATAAATAGTAGCACCACTGCCAGTTTTCAGTCCAAATGTGCATGGCCACATTTCATCCTAACTGCACTGGTAATTAATTATATAATGGAATTTATAATCCCAAAATAACTAAATAGCAACTAACTACAAAGCTGCTTTGGGGAGCATCCATTGATATGTTTTATTTTTCAGTTGTCATAACTACCTGCCTTTGTAAGCCACACAAGCTTTACGTGACGAGGATTCGCCAAAGAGGAATCTACCACATTCGGAACCACATTCGCACATGGTTTGGTAGTGGTGCTACTTTGCAATTTTCATATATGCCTTGAAAGAATGCACACATTGAAGACGACACTTTACTACAACTTGTGAAGCGCACCCACTGAGCCTAGGCAAGGTGATGCACGATCAAATAGCAACATAACGCACATCATGACAACCATCATGTGCGAGCTATGGGTGGTTGCTTCACTTCACGGCTTGAACCAAACTGCATTGAAATGCAAGGGGGAACCATATGTAGTTTAGCAGTGGTGCAACTGCTTCCCCAGAAAAGCTCGATTGCAAGCTGTCATCGCTTTCATCCGCAACTCGCCACAAACGTAAATCTACAGAGGTAACGTAATGCGTGTCCAGATTACGAATTCCCAGTTCTGGTCCGGAACCCATCATGGTGACATGACGCACGGTAATGCAACTACCATGTAAGAGTTAGTTGCTTCGCCCCTCCGCATCAACAAAACAGCACTGATAATACGAGGAAGCAGTCGCCCGTGGTTCGGCTGCGGTAAAACTGTTTTCCTAGAACGTCTCGACTGTAATACCGGCATGGGCTTCATCCGTAACTCACCACAATATAGAGACTTGCAAGAAACTGCAAGGCCTTCGGTCAAAGGCTGTCCAGATACATGTATGTCTGATGTGACGAGGGATGGCATTGATGCAGCGTGTAGATGCGGTGACAGTGTCATGTCATGGCATGGCATTCCACAATCAACAAAAACTAAACAAACTACATGTAGATTCACCGAAAAGCAAAACACATCCATTCGTTTCCTCTAATGTGGGGCTGATCGCTCATGACTCTGACCACATGAGCAAGAATGACTAGGCGATAGTGCTGCACGTATATACCTCCCTAATTAGCAGGAATGAAGTACTATCGTATGATGTTCAAAACCTTGAAACTTTCAAAAGGTTAAACGACAACTGAAGCGTGACTGGGATTCAGAAAAAATTACGTCTTATCACATTATCACTACATATACATGTACATGCATTAGTGAGCTTATATATAGCGCTGCTGGAATATTTACCGGCTTTCCTCACGTGTCGAATGGCGAACTTGCAGCTGCACCCACAATCGACGATGGTGACGAATTCATGTTGCGAAATTCCTGCACCTTCAAATTTTAAATGGCCTTTATGCGAAAGAGATTCAAGGAAAACCACGCTGGGCAGCTGCCTCACCGGCACAACCCTCTAGCGGCGCATCGAGGCTCCAGGCCCAAGTGTGCTCGCAATCGGCGCAGTGTGGCACAATCATGATCATTCGACGATTTCCAGAACTTGGACCTAAAAGGCGTTAATGATACGGCTGCGATAAGCGATGTAGGCTGCAATATATTAGTACTATATGGTGTTGGCTGCATTTTATGAATTAAAAAGAACTACCAATGACTAATTTTAATTGGGTATTTGCCTACTATTCATTATGTTTACATGAAACTATAAAACACGGCAGCATAAATTAGTTCATGTAAACATAGTGATTGTGTCAAATTTCTCATTGCTATTTTGGGGATGTTTTGGAACCCCTATGATGCTCGAACGTCCCCAAATTTATTTCACCATCATCTGTTACACGTTACTCTTCCCTACATTTTTTTAAATTTAACAAATCAAGATGGCGGTTTCAGAACATCACCAACCCAATTACAGCTGTATTGTCACGTTCACAGAAGAAATAAAAATTTATAAATATTTTTGTTTCAAAACAACGAATCACAAATGATGGCTGGACTCAGCGTTTTATGAAACCGCAATGGTGACGTCAATATTTGGCAACCCCACTCTCCCCCAGATGCATGGTGAAGTATTACTTGCACGTTCTCAAAGTTACAGTCTGTTCGACAAAATGGAACTGAGCCATAACCAATCAAAGAGATTCAGTTTATGGGTTAGGTCATTCAGCAAGCACAGAGAGAGAGAGCTACACCCTCATCAACGGATGCTTACTATTGGTCCTTCTTTTTGCATGCGATTAGACGATAGAATAATCTTCCTATATATATAACCTTCCTAGTGTAAATTCACTTCAAAAGTCGCTAGTGACGTAGGAGAATTCTCCGGAAAATGGGTACGACCCCCTACCACCTGGCATTTATTTGCTGACTGTAGGGTACTGAGTTGAATTGAATTGAATTATGGCACATCTACCGCTTGACTGGAAAGAGTAATTGCAAACACGAGCTGGCATTCTATTTGTCCATTTCAATTCCCTAGTTCAAATCTTTAGTTGAACAAACTATATAATATCAGTGTTGCTGACATTGTATGAATTTCAGTGCACATTTGTGTTGGAAATGTGTACTGAAATTCAATAAATGTGGCGCAAGCCGCCATCTTGAATTTTCAAATTTGGTGACTTTCACCCAAATTTGAAATTTCAAGATGGCGGCTTGCGCCACATTTCCGCCACCCCCAAGGTCAACCCAGCCCAATAGTTCCACACATCAGTTCCCACAAAAAAGGAAAACGGGAACAAAAATATTCTTACTTGACATCCCAGCGAAGAGGAAACTTTCTCGGCGACATTGTGATTTTGAAATTGGCGCAAAATGCCAGTGTCGGTATCTGGCGAGCAAAATGCATCCAACAGCAGCGTATTCAGCAGAGCCATAACGACGATCGGCCATGGAGGGGGCCGCGATTTATCTCACGTTTTTGGCGATCGTTTCGGCGATCTTGACCACGATCGGCCACGGTCTCGAGCCGCCCTACTACGGCATAGATCGGCCGAGCTTCGAGTACGACCTGCCGCCTTTGGAGTTCGGATTCAGCGAACTGGAGCCGTACCTGGACGAGCAGACCTTGCGCGTGCACTACCTGGGACACCACTCCAAATACACGCAGCAGATGAACGCGGCCTTGAAAGAGTGGAGGGCAAAGGTGAGCAGTTCGCCGAAATTGCGATCATCAAAATGCGATGTTCTGCAGCCGGTGGCTCCATCCGTTTGGTTGGGCTACCGCTCGACCAATGAGATGCTGCATCCCAAAATTTATGGCGCCAAACACTTTTTTTTGTGTAGTAAATTTAGTATCTGCAACCAATTAGCATTACAAAAATTCACCAGAATTTACTAAATCTGCAATTTATGACCGGTTATTTTTCAAATGCTCAACGATTTTAAGAAATGCAGACTGCATGTGATACCGCAATAACGCCTAAATGTACAGCGTACACCAAACATAATCGAGTTAAATAAAATATAAAAAAATTGTTTTTCAAAAGAAATTTGTCACCAGTGTTTAGTTATCATTACAGTTTATAATAAAATCTCATTATAAATGTTCATTATTTCATTTTCGAGGTAAAGTTGGTACCTACAACCAATTAGCATTACTAACCGGAATTTACTAAATCTGCAATTAACGACAGGTTATTTTTCAAATGCTCGACAATTTTAAGAAATGCAGAATGCATTTCATACCGCAATAACGCCCAAATGTACAGCGTTATTTAAAAAGGGAAATTAAGTGTTAGGATCAAGTTTTGGGTATATATTACAAAGTGTATTAGCGGATTAGGGCGCCTCAGAGGCCTATGTTTCCACTATTA
>JAQFYZ010003220.1:0-14072 GCA_034695085.1 Cylindroiulus punctatus | reverse complement strand
CAGGAGGAACCTATCAATAAGCGGAATCCCTCTGACTGGCTGTCAGAATTTGTCATTTCTCGTTGAGCCGACTATAGTTCATGCATTATGATCTAGGAACCAAGTCTACAATATTCAAATGACTATATGCTAAATGCAAACCATATATCGAGGCTTTATGGCCTATGTGGTTACATTTACATTGATAATTTCTCAAACACACATTTGGCATAGACACTGTCGATGTTGTTGTAACGCAAGTCTTCAATATCCATCAGTACTTCTGGGCTCATTACGAGTAAAAATAAAAAACACCAGGTGCACGGCAAACTGAGGAACGTATCGAATTCGGTGTTTGGCCCCTTCGTCCAAAGTCCCTTTAAAAATATTGTGTGGCGCTTCGCAAAGGGTCCCCCATTGTCAGGCCAACTGGTGAGCAGGTGTTTGAATTGAGGTGTCTACAAAGATCCCCTCTTTCCCCCGTTATTATTCACGTGGGGGCCATCAGGTCCATCGCCCATTTTTCAGGTAAAAAGCGCACCTTATCCCGAGCACTGACCAGTCTTTTGTGTCCATTTTGACAGCACGCGCACTTGGTCACCCTTCTAGGCTTTGTCATGATCAGCTGTCGTGCGATGCATTTTTTCTCGTTTCTTTCTTTCGATGTTTTTGCCTCGATGGGGAGTGGGACATGGCCTCTGGTCAAGCGAAATGAAACCAGAAAGGCCGCCGCTTCAGGAGTGCTGGAAATTGTAATATCCGCTAGGGTGAAATTCGTGTCCAGGGGATACATGGAATGGCAGTCAAATCATCAAGTGGGTGGTCAAGTGGCTAACACCTGAAATATGCGGGGCTGGGCTTCCGAGAATCTGGTTTATTTGATCTTGGAGCTGGGCGCCTTCCTGTAGGCCTGGAGCAAAATGTGGGTTTCTGAAAAGTTAAAACCGGAACCGAGGGCATGCCATGCGTGCTTCAGATGGATTTTTCTGCTATGATAAAGCTCGGTTCCGGCTTGAATGCTAAATGCGCTAGTACCCCTATGTCAGCATTCGTCATCATTTACCAATGATAACATGTCGTTTTGATGTGTTTTGCTTATCTGTTTTGGTTGTTGTAAGTTTCCTGCATGTTCTGTATATTTAATTTTAATTTCATTTTTCCTTCCTTTTCGCTCTAATTTTGCTGTAACATTGTTTTTCCTCCATGAACCTTCCCCACTCTACCACCGCATATGACATTTCTGGTGCTGACTGTGGGTGTATAAATTTGAATGAATGAATGACGACAATCTTTGACCTAAAATGATGACAAATGCTGACAATATTTTGCAGGTTATTTTCGGTTGCCATTTGTTTAGTCGTGAACATGAAACTGGCGTGTGGAACCTTTGAATTTCTTATTGGACTATACAGCAGTCTGTGAAAATCTGCACAAATCATACATCAGAAAATAAGCGTTTCTAAATTGTATTTAACTGGAAACTTTAGCCAGCGTTTTCAGACTAATTTTTCTCATCAAATGTAGATGCCTTCGAGCTCGTACAAGAAGTACGAAGGAATGCATTTCATACGAACATTAAATATTATGCCAACAAATTGGCGAGGGGGAAAAGAAAATATTGTAATTTATTTTCGAATGCGAAAGCCATTTGGAAACAATGCAATTACTGTGTTTATTGCGAATTCATTGGTCTGAACTAGCATTTTTAATACTTTTCAATGTTTTCTAGACAGTTATTGCGCGCTTTGCTAGGCTAAATACAGGGTGTCTGGAAATCCATAAATGTCAGAGAAATTAGAAAAATGCCTGGACATTTTTAGTTGTGTCATGCATTGCAATTTTGAATGGTAAACCGTGTCTCTAGGGCTCGTGACCACAACCATTTGGAAATTAATGTTGGCAAAATTTCTTGTGATTCATTAAAATTTTAAAAGGAACAAAAGTATGCAAATAAATTATTTACCCCACGCATGGATTTGTTGTAGATCCATGAAAAAGTTTTTTAACTCGACGGGTTAACCTGAAAGGCAGCGAAATTGGGTTCAAAATTCTACCAGACACCCTGTAAATAATATTTTGCGGACCCCTGGCTGGACGGTTTTATGGTTCTCCGGCCAAGGTTATTTATTTTTTTTCGGTTGAAATGAAAATATCGATCCATGAAAAAGCATTTTATACCACAACACACATGTACACTGTAGGGACGTTTTGCGCCTTTGGCTAGAGACTTGCCGACTGATAAAATGTAGTAATTTGCAAATTCTTGCAGCAGAAATGCTCAGAGAAAGTCTAGGTTTATAGAAAAATCGATACGATGGTGACGTCAGAAGAAAAACTTTTATGAAAATAACGTAAGCTGTATGATTAAAAAAATAATACCAAGAAAAAATCTGTAAAGAGTTATTTCAAATTGTTGGTCCTGCATGTTGTTCATATTTCCTTTAATTGATAATGGTGTATGCAGTAGCAGGTTGTCGTATGCACTTTCTGAGGTTTAACATCCAAACTGTATTTAATATGGAACCGTTCTGTTGGTAAAACATCGTTAGTCCAAGATTTCCTGTAGTTTTCTCTGCTTTACATTAAAATTTCAAAATTACTGATACAATCATGTTCCTGCTCTACTGGTTTATTTGGTAAATCAGAGTTTGATCTTTTTTGGAAACTTTTTTTCGCGGAATTGTCGTTATAGAATTGGGCCTAGACCTACTTCCACCAGGATGTTTTTTTTACTTCCTCTCAGTTGCCTAATATGATTTCGCAAACATTTGATTCGATAGCATCCTCGAACCTCGCCCTTGTGCTCGCACACTTTGTAACCATCACCAACGCCCTTATGTGATTTGGTAGGTCACATTAATTGTGGCTTGCACTGCACTTGTAGTATATTTTAGTGTCGAGCACTTATGACCTACATGTGGGTGTCCGGATCTGTCCTCATCTCTGTAACTCGTGACCCAAGCCTAGCTAATGCTTGCCCACGCTTTTCCTATCATTTTCAGGATGTCATTGTAACTTGGTTTCTAATGTATATGATGAAAGGACGAGCAGTATTTGTCAATATGAAGGCACGCCAAAGATATGCCCTTATTTGACGAATCAATTCTGGAAGTACTCCAGCTCACTACGAACGCCATCAAGGGAAAACACTTTATGATAATGTATTTGTGTGGTGGCCTACTGTGTGGCGTCCTATGGATGCATTCAGCTTAAATGAAAACCAGAGAATGAAAACCTTTCTCAGATTTCCATCGAGGATGTTTTTGAAACACAAAATTGGAAAACCTGACGTTTTACCAAATGGAAACGATGCCAAACTGATGGAATATTCAAATGTCGAAGTAAGATTGGAACAAGGCCTTATTTTACTTCATGTTTTTTGTATATGTTAAACCGAGTCTAATCTGAAACCGAAGCCACGTAGATTTGATATTGCTCATGGCATATCGGCAGGTACTGTCTAAAGTTACAGTATACTGTATTGTTCCAGCTGGTTTCTCTTCTGACCTGGAAAACCTGGAATGTCAGGAAAATCGATATGAATGGCATGGAAGTGTTTTATTTAGATAGTCAGGGAAATTCATCATACAGTTCATCAATATTACACCTGCTTTCACATAGCTAGTTGTATTCCCTTTACTGAGCGATGCTACGCTGTAGGTCCTCAAAAAGAGCTTAAAGCATATTTAAGATTGTTACTCGAGTAAGTTGTCTTACCTCAGTATATCATGGCGGGGAAAGCCAATTGGAACTTAAGCACTTTGCACGCAAGCTTATAAATTCCTTTCGTGCACTTTACTGTTTTGAGCAATCCGAGGATTTATTAAGCTTTTTGGAGGGCAATGGACACTGGTCATTCACATTAATGTTCCCAGTGCCATCACACCTGGTTTTTACTCATTTTGGGAATTAGTCGTGTCACTAATAGGATTACATGGAATGTAATGAAGAAATGGGTTTCCTTGATTCGGTGGAAAAATGTGGCGTTCATCATCATTTCACTGTAACGTCAATGCCTGCACCATGACAACCTGGCAATCTAAAAACAGTTTCATGTAAAAGCGCATAAACGTACACTGCATGCTAATGACGGTTAAAACTTAGATAGCAATCAAGCACTCGGGGGCTTCCTGGACAGGTATAAGCATCAGATAAAAGCTCTTCCATAGTAGGCTGAAATACCCATTGTTATTATTGTAATACATTTGGGCATAAGGTAGAGTGTAGTGCATATGGAAGTTGCTAGTGGACTTGATTTTTATGCTGTTAATCTGTCAGCTGGAAGAGAATAAGGATGAGCAGATGAGCATAAAAGTCAGCGAAAAAGATATAATAATAGAATTGCACTAGACATAGTTGTACAAATGTACTTCCAATTTTGATTGGAAGATAAGGTTCAACTTAGAATTGAGGCGACTTTAGCAGGCCTACTAGTATGCAGGTGGTTATCGTCAAGCATGCAAATTTAGTTTGAATCAAGTTTTTGAACTTTGAAAACAATAGCAATATAATTCAAGATGCGAGCTGCAATATAGGGTAGGTGCAATTGTTGATATTTCTCCCACCGCTCCACCATAAGCATTATTTGCAATCATTCATGCGTATGAAGATTTGCATATCAAGCTGTTATTTGTGCAGTTTTTAGGCCAACTTGGGTTGCAGATTAGGAAGCCTGAAAAAAGTGAAGAATGCATAGGTATATTTGGGGCAAAGAAAGTGGGCATTTGTAAAATACAGATTTGTTTCACTATCTCGCCGAAGTAGATGAGTGGTAGATAAGAAAGTCACGATAAGTGAAATCATAGAAAGTTAATGAATGCAGTTTCATGAATACGTGACTAAAGGCGTTATGGGAAAGTGAAAACAGATTACCTTATTATTTTATATTTGGTACGTTAGTTCTTTAAGAACTCCAGCGCCTACTGTGATGTATTTCGTATAACAGCATATCCACTGCAAATTTGTCTAGTATTTCCCTTATGCTATGCTTTTGGTACTGGGTTCCCAATTTCAAAACACCAGTACCATGTTTGATTATGCACGTGCAAAGCATAATGCAGGATTTTAAAAGGGATCCTTTCACCCCCCACAATGGGGCTTTATCACTTGAGCATTTTGTTGGGCAAGCCATTCTTTTCATGAATCGGGGTGATTTTTCCAGTATATTAGTTTCGTTTGTGCTGGATTCAACATTTTCGCCAGTGATTGACATATGGCAAAGTACAGTTCGCCTCTTTGAATGCTGGGATTTAGGCGAGGCTGTAGACCTTCAGCTTGTTATTCAAACTCGATTCCGCGTTCACAAATTATATTAACTTGCTGCGAGTCTCACATTTTCTATATCTATGCTTAGTTTTCAAACCCCGCAGTAGTTCAAGAAAAAAATGACTGTATAGTGTGTTGAAGTTTGAAGACCTCTGCAGTGGACCAACGTGCATGCAGGGGATCAAATTTTCCATTCATATTCGTCGAGGGTCACGTTTTTGTTTTCGGGGTTGATGGAGTCAGCCTTGAATCAGTAGGGGAGTGTATGCTAATTTTGCTAACGTTTAAACAATTCCCGAACCATTTGTGTCCATGCTAGGCCAAAACGAATGTGGGAAATTCGTTTTACCCTTTACTGCTTTTGGGTTCAATCTCCCCCTCCAGGGTTTACAAGCTTTTTTCCAACCACGTGAAGGGTTTATAAACCAATATGTTAAAGAAATTGGCTGCGAGCTGATCAGCTGATACATGTACAATTTCGTGTTTGAGATGGTCATGAGATAAACGTTGATTTCCCTAAGTCAGCATTGGCACTTTTGAAATATACATGTACTTGTAAACAGTGTCTACCAGTCATGGAAGTCACGGAAAAGTCATGAAATTAATTTAATGTAATTTTTTTTTTTGCAACAAATTTCCACCAAGTCGAATACAGTCATGGTATCACTTGGAACAAAGTATAACCAGTGTACCGATGGTTATAGTGTCTCCCACTTGAGGATGAGGGTGGATTTTGCGATTTTTCAATGCCTGATATTTTTTCTCGATAGGCATTGGAAAAATTAAGCTCATGGAAAGCTCTTTGAAAAGTCATGAAATTTACAATCACAAATCCATTAGATACTCTGATGCTCGTGAAATTCTTCTTCCATGAAAAGCTCCAACGGAATAGGGGTTGAAAAAAATATTTTGTTAATAAGCATATCCCTGTAATTAAATTCTTATGAGGTTATTATTATCAGCATAAGGATGGGCCCACGCAGCTCGCAGTTGATGGCATTTGGTGCAGCTCGAAGGTTAATTTGGACATCTAATGGGAATTTTAATTATAGACGTGAATGGACACTTTTAATGGTTTCATCCGCTTAAGAAGTACCCCGCTGAGGAGGAAATTCGTTCGTAAACGTGTATTGTTAGCTGGTCAATGCACTGACATTACACTGGACTACAATATTATTGCGTGGATCCACGAACACTTAAGCGCGCTCGTACAGCTTTATAGTGTTAACCCATTGTAACCGAATATCTGAAACGATGTGAATTGCAGGAAATGCGTTATTACCAAGCTGCCAATTAAGATGTAGTGGCACCTATGAGATAGTCGCCTATACCGTTATTTTGGTACAGCAAACAGCGAGTAACTCTCCCGAGTATTTCTGCTTGAAAAAATCCTTTGTTTGGCGTGGAAATATGTGCAGAATAATAATCGGTTTAGGCATGCAGTTTGATAAAACGTTTAGGTTCTTCGTTTAATGATCATCTCTCTACCTTCAGTTATTCCCCATGTCATAGGGAGGAATGGCGCTATTAGATAAGAAGACAATTAAAGAGTTAATTTTTTCAGTCACGCTAAGCTGAACTAACTTCTACACTTTCTTAACTTGTACCACTTTCATTCAGTGAAAGTGAAAGTCTCCGACCTGTTTTCACAGAAGAAATCCCATTGTATTTATGGCTAATTTAATGGCCTGTAGCACTAAGTCGATCCCTAATATTGAATTCCCAAAAGAAATCTGGGGTTTCTCGGGATCATCTTGGCATTTCGGGTTCGGTTCCATTTTGTTGTTTTATAAAGAATATTAGGTAATAGTAAGTTGTTTTTTTAAAAATTGATTTAACGACACTATATACAAGTGTGATTGATCAACTGTACATGTATATCTGAAAACCATTTTTTCCCGAATATGCTGGCCTCCTTGCATACCCAAATTGGGAAAATGTCGATAGTTATATATAAGGTTTCACAGCTTTTCGTGTCTTTAATCGAGTGAAAATTGTCTTAAATCTTACGTTAACCCTTTATTTACCTTATAGTTGAAATTGATCGCACGGTACCAACGAGTTTGCTTCTTGGCGCTGAAATTGCAACCTTCCTCTAATCTAAATTACAAAAAAAAAACCGAGCCCATGTCCTTATTTTGCCCACATAACTTCAACCCATATTGTCTCCACTGCCGCAAAGTTACCTGTTGTGTTAAAATGCGGACATGAAATAGAGCATTGACTTTAAGCGATAAAGTAGGTCTACTATACTGACGCCGCGTGACATAGGCGCTTATAAGATTTAAGGACACAGCAGGTTGTGCAATAAAAGCACCGATATGCGCGGAGGTGTAGTCGTGTGAACTTCTATTGAAATCGTAAATTATTCAGCCGTAAAGCCACGCCATCAAACGCGGCCGAGATATCAAAATTCGCTTTTAAAGCCATCCATGTGCTGAAAGTCAATCGATTGACGTTTGTCGAAACAATCTCATATTTACGTCTTGTGATAGGGTGGTTGAAATGTGCACAATCTGCGATGGGTGGATTTTGAAACTGAAATAAAATTGTGGACTCGCGGTGTCGATTGCATGGCGATAAATTTAAATGAAAGCATTCGTCGAATGTATCTATCGACTGAAATTGTACCAGGCAAGATAGCTAATATCGATTTCCCATCAATTAACGTGATCGCCCTGGGATAAATGGAAAATCCGCTGCACAAAAGATTGCATTTACAATATCCAGGATGCATTACACACACTGCACACACCCTCGTTTAAGGCTGATAAATTGGGCGCTGATCTAATTGCTGTGTTGGCATACTTTTTATTGCTTCGTAAACATCGCTCGGTATAAGGGATTGGTGAATTAATGACAGACTCGTAAGCTTATTCCGGAGAAAGATAAGTTAACATAGCCTGCCTAAGATTAGTTACAGGGTGAGCCTTATAGCAAATCGAATGCTCTATATTGCAGCTGTAACACCATAGTTGATCCAATAATGGATTTGTATATCATTAATGTCACTGCTTTGAACGAAAATTCTGGATAAAACAAGGCCTGAAGTTTTTTTGCTGACGTTTTGTTTGGAAATCGGATAGATCTTAGACAAAAGCTACTTTAAAAGAATAGCAAAAATTCTACACAGGTTTCCAAAAACTGTTATAATGTCAGGGTTTCAATGATGGGTCATTTTTACCAAATTTAGATAACTTTGGAAATCGTCTGCATGTAATTCAAAGATTATTTGGTCAATCTCCGGAACCTTGGAAGTGGCCGTCAACATTTGTTGTGAACGTTTTTTCATTTAAAGTTTTGCATGCTGTGTTACAGTCAGTTGTCATATTCCATTCGTAACTAAAACCTATGATTTCTCCCTCCAATACTAGGCACTCGTCCGGAAGATGGTGTTCCAGATATGACAGTTATCAGCGACATTGATGAAAATGGCATCAATTCCAATTTGAAGATCAGATATCAGCGAGATCGTATTTACGTATCCTTTATTGTGCAGTTGAATTGCAGTGTGGTTTTAGCGTTTGAGATTACTTTGATGGATTACTTCGATGTACCTTGAATCCTATGCACGAACCTCGAATATATGTTCTGACCCCAACCATACATTATTTACATTAAGCTTATGTTAATTCTGTCTATATTGAAATCTTTATCTACCAATTAGTATAGATTATAATTATTAATCAAAGCTTGTGAATCCAAAATTGTCGATTTGTTTTTCCAAAAATCAAATCAGTAAATTTAATCTCTTGTTTTCACCGAGAGTGGCGCCTCTCGGGGCATTAGGCCGGCGTCACTTAAAGTAAACTAGTCAGGATAGTACTGGTCTACATAGAGGCTTTTTCTTTCCATGAACATTTACTTTGGTACATGTATAAGGCATGGGGGAAAAATTTCGGGGTGGTCGTAAACGCACACAACTGAAGGATTTACTTTAATTCGGCGTAGGCTAACGCTAGTCAAGATGAAATGTTATTTTATTTATTATCGGCTTATAGCGCTTTGCACTTTTGTCCTATTTATCAAATAGAAACCCTAGTGTTAAAAAGTGAATTCATTCTTTTGCTCAAAGAAATGACTCGTGAATTATTGAGCCTGCACGCTGCAGTTTATCGCAGTTCGCCAATTTAATTTCCACGTTATTAATTTAACGAGAAATCGTGAGGGTATTACCATAACCAGGAATATTGATTGCATTTTATGTACACCGTAGTACACATTTGAATCCCTAATGGAATTAGGTTTCGATGCGAATTCTCTTCCATATTTACCTATTTGAGGAACGATTGACTTTTTACAGTCGGTTATTTTGTTCGCATTTGATGAACTTTTAGTTGCAAACCCCTTTGAAACGAAATTGATTGGTTGAAGTGGGTGGTTGAATGGAATTTCGTTTTTTTCTACGAGTATTGGAATTGCTCGAGTTTACCATAAATGCATCGACGATGTATTTTCTGAAGCTCTTATTAAGTTACGTGCCACAGCATTTTTGAGATAATCCCATGCTGTATAGCGCGAATTTCCTTTTTTCTGAAATTGAATGAAAACAAGCATTCTTTTTGGGGCGTGCATATGGATCTACTTTCTCAGTAAATCACATAAAAAAGGGAACATTAAGCTGAGAAATGCTTAAAATACATGTAGCGGAAACAAAGTACATTATTTGTATTTGGAAATCCAATATAAATCAATTACGTTTCGGCTTGCAGTTGTGATTGCTGCAATGATTCCATAAACATAGTCCACCAACATAGTTTGTTTTAATTCGTCAGGAAATTTGTCTAAAGTTCCTGGAAACCTGGAGATGTCGGTGAAAGTTGAATCAGGATTAAGCCGAACAACCTTAATATTGATTCTGAACTAGAGACAGCATATTTTACGCTAGATAATTTAAATATTCCATCGGTTGCACGATAAATATTCTTTAAACTCGGCATTACATTTTACTGCTGTTATCTTTTGATAACAAGCAACACTTGTAGGGCTTATTTTGGAAGCTACCCTTCCAGACCTGTACTGATAAAGCCTTTGCGAATTGAAATTGAAGATGTTCAGAAAAGGTTCATCATATACGTTGATGCCAAAAAACTTATTAAGGAACATATGGCCAGCTAACGATGATAAAATCTAGATTCGGAGGGCAAACTTCGCACTCCAGATGTGCCATTAACCCTGTCAAATAGTGAAGCTGACAGGCGCACGACCGTTTAGACAGCATGTTTTGGTGAATGTCGCCACCAATACTAAACTGGGATGAAAAACTGATAGAAATTTCAGGGTTTTTTTCTCATCAGATTGCGTCTTATGTGACGCACAAAGCACTCCTGATCCGTTATTAATGACTTTGATTTGGCAGTGAACGATCTGTTGGCGAAAGAAGCAACCTCAAGATGATTATTTCACACTTCAAGGGTCACGAAATGGCAATTAAGGCTTTTTCATGTTACTTCTCCTTCTCTTTGACTAATTGATATCGGATTAAGGCGACAAAATTTTGATTTTTAAAGATATTTGGCTTTTTGTCCTAATATATATTTGTATACATAGGCCAGTGCTCTGCGAACCACCTTGGGTGATTTTTTGGGTGTGAAAATATATATTTGAATCATTTTCTTTCAAAAAGATGATTTCGTATCGTAATAACATGTTCCAGAAAACAGGTTTAATGAGTTGACAATTAGTGCCACATCACATACATTATTTTGAAAAAAATTACCCCTGTGGTTGGCAATCACTCAATAATTGTATTGTGTGATTGCCTACCTTTAGGGGTAGCCTTAGAAAGAAGGCTAAATCTTTTCTGCTTTGTTTGCAATTTAATGCTATTCAAAGACATTAGCTGGAATAAATTTCTCCAAAGTAACAATTGAATAAATTGTAAACTGCTGCTATTCTTCTTCTACTGCATTTCAACGGCTAATGAATGATTCGCGAGTCTAGCTTAATTAAAATATATTTTTTTTAAAATTTTGTTCTCTTAATGTTTAGCTCATGTTTAGTGTACCTACGTGTACAAATGGAAATTATGATGCAAGAGTAATTGCTTCAAAAGGAAGTAAATGACCAATCGTCGAAAAACTTTTAACTTTTTTTGAATACAAACTCGAACTGTTCTCTTATTATAGGACATTTTCTTGTCCCCAATTAATAATCCAAGATGTTTTTATGCGATGTGACGTTTTAATGGATGTCCAAAATCCACATGTAGCCTCTTCACAAACTATGAAAAACTCATCTCTTTCCTAAGTATCATGCCATTCACTCGCTCGATGTTCATTCATCAGCGCTGCAGATGGCAGTAGGGGCATTTTTTCTCTTATATACAATATCATAATCGATTTCAGCTTGGTCATTTTTTTCCCCGGTAGTGTGATTTTGTTTTTGTCAGGGACTTTAGAAATGCATCCTGATCGCTATATAACCAACTAGATCTGCCCAATTGCTATTTTCTGTATAATTCGAGTAAGGGCTGATGTGTATCCCTTTTGAATGGTTCGTCTTTAGCATCGATCGTCTCCTTTACACTCCCCGAATAAATATATTGCGAGCAAAAGCAATGAAGTACTTGTCGCGGGCCTCATTGCGCATGCTCAGCATTTCCCTGTTGAACCCTGTCTGGTAAATGGACAAATATTGGCATAACATGGCGCGGAGGGAGCTTCAAAAAGTCGTTGGAATGTTGTTTCATTTAAATTATTCTCATGTGTACTTGCTCTGTAATTTCGGAGGGAAATTCTGTCACAGTATACATGCAGTGGGTGGCAGCAAATTTCTGTATTTTGACATCTCTGTCTGGGACGTATTACTGTTGTCATGAGCATTGTGATCATAAGAGTCCCACCCTCATACTACCAATTAATTTAAGAAAATCTTTTAATGTTACGAGGTAAACATATTGAACATGGCTATAAATATGTGTAGGTAAATGCAGGCTGTGTGTAATTTAGATATTAGTTGCCTCTCCATATTTTATTCCTGATGAGGGATTCATAAATGTGTATCGTTCATTGCATTCTTGAGCACATGGTCATACCGATGGAGAAACATGTGTCATCCGCGTTTAATCCCCTTTGTTTGCTCCAGAATTAGGAGTAGAACCCCCATTTCGTCCCTGGTTGTAAACGCATTATTGATCTTGTACCATTGAATCATCCAGTGACACACCCAGTATGAGTAAACTTCAACCAACCACCTGCATATCGCAAAAGCCAATCAAAGGGAATGAGGGGTATTGCACAATGGGATGGAGCGATCTCACTTTTCCATCCCTAAAGACACCACCATCATTCACCCTGGTTGATAATGATATTGGATTTGGTTGAAAAATACGCAAAATGGCAATGGTTGACTTCCATTATGCAAGCACATTCGCATACGGAATTGCAGGAAAAGCTAATTCGGAAATGCGTTTTTTAAACCTGGTTTATCATGTGTCTCGAGAGAGATACGTTTTTGTTCTCAGTGAAGTTCCGAAAACGCATAAAATGTTAAAATCGTTAGCATAAGGATTTTCTTGGCAGCGGAAGGAGTCTAGAAAAGCAATTTTATCAGTATTTGCTTATATTGGATAATGAGACGCCGACTGCATGCCAGGCCTGTTTGCAGAATTCAACTGCGAAATCTTAACAATCTTCCATCCTACTTCGTGATGGCCTATTTGAGGTTATGGCTTCTCTGAAAATCCTCGCTGTTTCACAAATTTCAGCGTAAAAACTTGGTAACGGTTAGCAAGATATTAGACGTCAGTATTTCGAGTCATGCAACAATGTTTAAGTCGATGCAGCGTTGAGAAATCAAACTGACTTCAGAAGAAAATAGATTTTCATGTCTTCTTTTTCCGTGAAGTAAGAATTTTAATTGCTTGTTTTTGGTTGTTTTGGTAGCTTACCAATAACCTGGCCTAATGTAATTTGGTGTCCGGAAGCAATGTCGTCGTCTATTGTTTGCGTACTGTTTGCTTCCGTGAAATGAAGGCTTATATTTATTATCTTTCATGCAACAGTGTGCTGATGATATACAGTACATCAAACACCAAGTGGACGTTAGTCTTCATAATGGACTGATAAAATTGGTATAAATATCACGCGCGAATTTTGCTATTGTCGTTAATCTTTTATTGACCATTTGATATTTGATGCTCCCTTGTAATTGATGATGAAAGTTTCCCTTAACTGCTCTTTATAGACATATACAGGATCCATTCTTATAGCTGTGAATCCGTACAAGGACTTGGAAATTTACGAGCCGGTGAGTAAACATGCCTATTTTCTTCTTCTTATTTCAATCCCTGTCTTGTTCTCGGACAGTTTCGATTTCATGATAGGCGAGATCCTTGTGCTACTGAAACACGTGTGGCAACATGAGACCATTGTTTCAGTTAATGTTGTGGAATTACCATTTTCACTTCTTTTGCACTGAGGTTGAGCCCTTGGGTGGCCCATAAAACAACTGCATGCGTTTTAGGAGATAAATGTTTCCCTCAGATTTGGCAAATTGATAGGTGCTTAGGATTTCCCTCCAGCAATTTTTCCGACAAAGTCTTCGGCATCCACGTAGGCACGTCTGTCTTGCAAGGACCTTAATGTCACTGCAAGCACTTAGGTCAGTAATTGTCCTCTGGAGTTGACTCTTTTCCATTACGTTAAGCAAAAAGTGTGGTCAGAGCTAATGAAATGTTGCAAAGTGTATCTGCTATCTCGGCATTCCGTTGGTAATGACATTCGAGCCTACATTTATCTCCTCAGCTATTACTATAATATTTTCCGTCAAAGAATGGACTGTGACGTATGTCCATGACCAATGGGATGCAATCGCCTGTTTGCGAT
>JAQFYZ010003219.1:0-14077 GCA_034695085.1 Cylindroiulus punctatus | reverse complement strand
AAATGGTGGCAGCGGTGGGATACATTTAATGTTGGTGAAATTAATTAACTTTGCTGGAATCCTTTTAGATTTGCATGAAACGGGAAATTTTTATTTACCGTGATCTCATTTGGATGCTCAAGCAATTGCTTAAAGAAGTGTTTAAGGTGTTTGATTACTTCAGTTCTGAGTTTCCTTTTGGTTTTTAAATTGTTTCTCTTATGGATACGACTAGTCATTATCTCAGGTATCTAGCTCGATTAGAACTGACGTTACTGTCACATCGTCTGCAAATTTATAGTTGTCTTTTAAGCAAAATTTTTGTGAATCTCTCTCTCAGTGGATTTTGGAAATTTTCAATAAAATTTTCTGATTTCGCTCATGTCAGTTCCAATATTTCAGTATAAAAAATTAAGTCCGCAAGCAAGGAATTTAGAGCGAGCAACGCAAAGTTCGGCAGGAGTTGACCTCGCCAGCCCGGTGTCAGCCATGATTCCACCCAACAATTAGATTACTTTATTGTTAGATATTGCCATAGAATTGCCACTTGGTTGTTACGGCTGAATTGCCCCATGCTCGAGATTGGCTGCGACCGCAGGCATTACGGTGGATGCAGGAGTGATTGATGCAGATTTCACAGGAAACCTTGGAGTGATGTTGGTAAATCGGACACACCAGCCATATGTCATCTGTCCAGGTGACTGTGTAGCACAGTTAATTTGCGAGAAGTGCATTTACCCAGACATTGTGCAAGTTCGGAAAATTGGTGAAAAAGCACGAAGGGCTTAAGGATTTGGGTCAACCGCAGGATTTCACAAACAGGACCATTTGTAACTACCCTTTATGGCGTACAAGTAATGTCCCGTTATGCATTAAAGAGTAAAAGCTCTAGAAGTTGTTCGGAAAGGGACAGTGAAACAGATGGGGGCAGGACCATTGTACCTAGTCCATCAACAAGCCGAGATACAGACAAATTAGAGGACGTTTAGAAAAACCTTTTAGTCCTTTCCAAGGAAAGTAATAGTGGGATAAAGAAAGAGTTTGACCCTGAAATAATTACTAAATGGCCACGAAAGAGGAACCAAAAATGAAGTACCAGGGATTAATGCAATCCATCGATACGTATGACGGTAGCCATACCAAGGATATCATTGACTTTTTTCAGCAGCTCGAAAATGTTGCTCAAGTCAGGGCTTGGTCTGATGTGATCAAAATCAGCATGGCCAAGTGCCGTATGTCAGGAATTGCCTCAAGATTTGCATTGAGCAAGTCGATTGATGGAATCAACGACTATGAAGAGTTTAAAAAGGCCTTAACACAGATTTGCGTACGCCCTTCCAGTATCACAACTGCGAAATGTCGCAGTGCGTACAGCGGAAGGACAAACACCCTAGGGATTTTGCTATTAGGCTTAAATTGGTAGTGGATAAGTACTTCGATGAGGTGGTCAAGGATCCTGCAGATCCGGTTGATACTGATTTTTACGACCAGCTTCTAATTCAACAGTTTACTACGGGGCTTCAAGACCCTGTTGGTCGGCTAGTCCTGTCACAGGACCCGAAAACATTTTAAGAAGCCATTAAAGTAGCTGTTAAGAAAGCCGCGAATGAAGGCCTTAAGAAGGACCAGTTGCAAAAAGTTCGAATAGTGGAAGCAGAGGTGGGTGCCCTATACAGAAAATCGGATGATAGCGACACCGAGGATGAGAACCAAGGGTTGGCAAAAAGATTAGCTAAATTGAAAGCAACCATAATACACGAAAAAGCAAAGTCAATACACAGAGCATACGTGTGCCTGTGTGGCACAAATTGGTCTAGGGAAACCTCTACAAGGGCAATCATCCGTGTATGGGATGTATAAGGATTCCATGGGAATGCCGACACAAGACTGTATGGACCTGCGAGCTCATCAATTTAATAACAATGTATGCTAAATCTGTGACCGATTTGGTCATCAGGCCAAGGACTGCTACGTAAGATATAAACAACCTGGGAATTACCAAGGGTTTGGACGAAATAATCAAAGGAACCAAGGGTTCACCCCAAAGTGTTACACTTGTGGTCAGTCAGGACATTACTCTAGGGACTGTCGCCGACTTCCAAACTGCAATAGTTGTGGCAAGACAGGCCATCTTGCAAATGTTTGTTAATGCCGACAAAATAATCAAGGCAATCAACCGAGAAACAATTCCGGTTTACCAGCAAAAAATGGTCAGCGAGGGGGCGCACAAGCGACCCCACTGCCCAGACCACAGTAGCACCGGTAACGGAACAGCCACTTCGCCACTCCACTAAAGAAATGTCAGTTGTAGTCAAAATCAACAGAACACTATACAAATTTCTGGTGGACACAGGTAGTTCGGTAACACTTTTATGTGGGAAAGGTGCGAAAAACTGCCTGAATGCTGCAATTAGAGAGCCTAGCACATGTTTTAAGGGAGTAACAGAAGATTACCTGAAGGTTTACGGAGAAGCTAATATTGAATTTAAAATTGAAACCATAAACTGTGTTCATCCCTGTATTTTGGTGGATCAGCTATGTATTGGGAGGGACACTGATGGAATTTTAAGTGCCGATTTCTTAGAAAAATTTGGTGCCATAATGTAAGTTGGGAATCTTTTGGTGAAAACACGAGGAACTGGCTAAGAGATTTCTGTGTAGTGTGAGACCCTTCTCTTTGCAAGCAGGTGAAACAGCGATGGTTTGTGGCTACCTATCACAGTGGATGAAAGAAGACATGAGGATAGATCAGATAATTGAGAGTTTAAATAACAACGATGCAAATCTGGCTATCAAAAGAGCAATACAGGTCCCAAATAAAAATGGTAAAATGCAAGTTGAAGTCTGTAACCACACGGATAAGCCCATCAGAATCCGAAATGGCACAAGAATTGCAAATGCAACAGCAATTGTGGGAGGACAGGAAGTCCCCGAAACATGGATACCCTAGAGTCTCTAATGGCAAAAACGGACGTAGGGAACCTGGATGAGAAATGGAAAAGGAGACTGAGGGAAGTAATAGCTAGACACCATCAGGTGGTGCAATGGGAAGATGGAGAATTGGGTGACTGTGCAGCAGTAAGGCATCGCATTTATATCCTGGATGACCATTCATTGTTCCAGCCTACTTACAGAGTTGCCTACACTCAACGAGAAAGATTAGATTAAGAAATCCAAGAAATTGGAAGACACAGGAGTTATTGAACATTGGAATCACCATGGTCAGCTCCCATAGTAATGGTCAAGAAAAAGGACGGGACATGGCGAGTCTGTATTGACTATCATCGCTTAAACGTTGTTAGGCGAACAGACCCGTACCGTATTCAGATTGTCTGAGTCGTATCGTGCTTGCCGTCAGAAAAGGGGAGGGAGATGAAAAATTCCCTCCACCAATTCTGGCCAGGTACACTATCAAAGAGGCCCAAAGAGAGGATAGCAAGTAGGGAAGAATTATAAAAGAAATTGAAAATGGCCAAGATAAACACCCATACTTCTTAGATGAAGATGGGATCCTGTATCGACAAGATGCATCAGAAAAAAGTGCGTGGAGAAGTGAAGGTTTTGAACAGATGATCATCCTGTCCAGTTTTGTTAATAAGGTCTTATGGGCATGTTACGACGCCCCATACTCCTCACACCAAGAAGCAAATAAGACTTCTAGGAAACTAAAAAGATCCTTTTATTGAGATTTAATAAAAACTGACATCGAAAATAATTGCCAAAGTTGCCAACAGTGTCAGGCAAGGAATGGACATGGGGGTGTACATCCGCCTTTACAGCCCTTAAATCCAGTGTCACAAAAGTTTGAAAGAATCAGCATGGATGTAATGGGGCCGTTACCTACCTCAATGATGGGAAACAAATATATTCTTGTAGTGATCGATCATCTTACACGATATGTACTCGTTTTTGCCATGCCCGATCAAAAGGCAGAAACGAATTGCAAAAATATTTGCGGAACGAGTAGTGTTACCATTTGGAGCACCCATATATCTCATAACAGACAGAGGAACAAACTTTGTGTCAGACTTGATGCAACAAGTATGCAAAATGCTACGGATCAAGCAAATTCAAACCACTGCATATCATCCTCAAGCAAATGGAACAAATGAACGATATGATCAGATGTTAGCTAATTCATTATCACACTATGTGGAACCGAGTCAGGGAGATTGGGACTGTTGGATCCCATATGTAGTCAGTGCATACAACTAGATCCCTTACACCAGCACTAGAGAAGCCCCGTACTTTTTGATGTTTGGGCATGAATACAATATGTTTATGGAGGACATATTAACACCTAGACGGATTCCGACAAATCTCGATGATCAATATCATGAGGAAGTACAGTTATGATTGAGGTTAGCTCATGAAGAGGCAGCAAAACAGTTAGAAAGGAACTTTGAAAAAGCAAAAAGGCAGTGTGATAAAGAAACAAAGGTCCCATCATTTCAAGCAGGGGACACAGTGTATCTGGAAATAGGGCAAAACAAGCCTGGAGTGGGCAAGAAATTAGGCCCACGCTGGGAAGGCCCTTATCAAATAATGAAGCAAACTGGCCCAGTAAACTATTAAATTAAAATGGGAAAGGGACCTGCGAAAAGAGTACGCAGGAAGGCGAAAGGCGGAAATAATCCGAAATGACCTCTCAATGACAGACCTTACTCTAAACCAAGGAAAAAAGGAGGATATACAGAAAAATAATAAAAAGCCAGTGAACGCAGAAGGTAAGCCGTTCACGCAACAAGAGAAGAAAAAGCTAGCAAATGGTAAAAAAAAGCCGCTCACCCAAGGTGGATATAATTTAAAACCAAAAAAGATTCGTTTCATTGAAGACGAACTAAGGGTAGAAATTAAGGAAAAAGGGCTTGAGGAGATGACTTGTGAAGGCAGACTCTAAAAAGAGAAGTGTAGAAAAGCTGAAAACCAGATTATATCACTACAGAAATGGTGCAGGGGAGCCTAAACAACCCCCTGAGCTGAGCACAGGATAAAGATGATGAAGAATGGATTCTTCATCGTGAGGAACCTTTACAAGGTAAAATAAGGTGGAGCCCAGTTAAGGAGTTAATTATGCAATTAAGAAAATATACTCTGACCCCAAAAGAGGTCGATTTAGTTAAAGAGTGTGCAGGAACCTGTGCAGCTTATAATCGAGCGTACTGAGAAATTGGAATTGAAAGTATGGAAGAGCCGATAAATGTGAGAATTATAGTAGACTGAGAGACAAGAAGGTTAAAGTGGGAGCCAAGAAGCTCTAATAATGTTTACCAGCTGCATTGAGTGTGCATGTTTAAACTGCAACAGACAGCTGTTAGCATATAGTCCTACCTTATGTACATAGGTGTGGATCTTGAGGAGAATTTCGGTTATTTTCCTAGCATGTGCATAATTACATGATTAATCAGATGATTAAGCTAACCATTTTTAGTTGGCCGTGATGCTCCTACTGTGCCTGATAACACCCAGATTGGTGACGACTAACGGGATAGAAGTTCAGCACAACATACGAGGAGGGGTTTCATTTCTGGAGCAAGGAGACTTCCTGCTATCAAACGCAAGATGGACGGTGGTATTTGATATTGACACTAATCAGTTTCAGACCCATTTAGAGAACCTTAAACGAGGTGTGGAGCAATAGCAGGCTATGTCCATAAGATTAAATGGGACTAACCAATGCATAAATAGAGCAATGGGGGAAGATATCTGTTTGATACGCAATGGCTGAAAAGCCAATGAGCGTTTATATAAATCCCTATTGGAGTTAGAAGGTGAAATGCAGTCCTATCATTGGATGTGCCCGACGAATGATATAGTCGCAAGGGGATTACTAGATTTTGTGGGACAAGGACTAAAATTCTTGTTTTGGGTAGCAGATTCCGAAGATATCGAGAAAATCAATAGGCGAATGGGTAATGAAATCAATAAGCGAATGGGTAATGTCAGAACAACCACAGGAATTGCAATTTACTATTTAAAGAAACAGGCTAGTTATCTTAACCACACAATAGATACAGTGATAGAGACACAGCATGCAGTAAAAAGATTGGACGCGGCCCTACAGATTCTTGTAGAGAAACGGGGAATACATACGATTCATGTTCTTGAGATGTCTCGCGATGGACTTTGGAGAGAATGGAGAACCTTTAAGGAAGCCATACATCAGTTAGGGGAAGGGAAAGTAAGCATATATTTGATTAGACCAGAGAAATTTGCGTTAATATTGGGGGCAGTGAGGGATAACTTACCAGATAATATTAAATTAATTACCCTGATCACCGTAGATACTGTTCACTTGGCATATCAGTGGGCTGTGGCCACACCTACGATTAGCCATGGGAATCTACGAGTGTTCCTACAAATTCCTTTAAAGACAAATCAAAACCATTTTGTGTTGTACCGTGTTTTACTGGTGCCACAACTTATTCCAAATTCCTCAACGGCAATGATCATGAAACCGGAGACACCCTACCTCGCAGTAACATCGGATAAACGATCTCACATGTTAATCACTGTGACTGACCTTGTTCAGTGTACTACCGGAGTGCTTCAATTCTGTGATCTTCCAAATATAATCAGACAAAAGTCATGTGCACTATCATTGCTAATAGGCACCCCGGAAGAGGTAATTCAGAAATGCCCAAGGAAAATCATACCCAAGCCAAAGGCAATTTTCCGGAACAGAGAACATTAACGGACCCAACCAGCTTGGTTGGGTGTCGGCCAGCTAGTGATTCAAAATAACAAAATGGCCGACTTCCGGCAAAACTCGGGTTCATGGGTCAGCCGACGCTGCACCCAGCTGACACTGCTATAGCAGCCGAGTACAGGGCGGGACATAAGAAAAGGGGGAACTTGAAATTTAGTTTCGTCACCCGTGCCCTATAATTTTAAATTCTGAATTTAGTGGTTTCAGCCCAACCACTTTGTTTCCCTAAAACCCTATCCTGATTTCTAACAAACTCCTTCATGACTCATGTGCACCGTATTCTAAATTTTGATGAGTCACTCTTAGGCTGAAAGGAAAGTCATTTGGGTTTGTAATTTGGATGCTTCAAGAGGCTTCGTTAGTGCATCTGCCAGATTACTCTTCGTAGATGCATCGAAGGGAGAATAGGCCTTTGATGTAGTGGTCACGTACGAACCGAGCTTGCGAGTGAAGTGTTTTGTGGATCCATTCTAGACCGCGTTTTTAATCGCAAACATGGCCGACTTATTGTCGATGAGGACCTCTAACCTTCTAAACTCCTTGGGCATTACCGGTTTTAGCTCGCTAAGCATCTCGTTGAGCCAAATGAGTTCCTTGACCATCTCCACCAGAGCCATCGTTTCAGCCTTCATGGTGGACTGGGCGATTATAGTCTGCTTCGCAGACCTCTAGATGATGGGCGAGCTACCGATCAACACCAGTAATCCAGACACCGAGTAAGACGTATCAACGTCTGACCCCCCAGGAAGCTACTGAGAACCCTCTGATCCCCTCGGCGTTACTTCTCGAGAGCACCAAGCTTTTCGAACACGTGTGACGCACATAGTTCAACTGGTGTTCAGCATGCGTCTACGCGAGTAGTGTAGGATTACTAGTATACTTCGCCAGGGTGTTCACCGCAATCTGCAGATCTGGCACAGTCATCCTGGCAACATACAGAAGGGATCCAATTAAGCTTCGGTAGGGGTAAGGCAAATCCTCTGTGGCCTCCCCCAGCAGCTGCCGGCTGAACATTGCCCCCACCTTCAGTGGTTCACGGAATCATGTCCATGCAGCGGCTAAGTTCTCGTAGATATGGTTCCTGGCTCATGCAGACGGTTCCGAGACAAGAATTCTCTTGGATCTGGATTCCCAGGAAAGTAGTCGTGGGGCCTATATCTGTCATTTTGTAAATTCCGGTTAGTTTACGTCGGACGTCTGTGAGGGCTTGTTTGTTTCTGGCGAAAACCAGAATGTCGTCGACGTCATGAGGATCGCATCCCATCTATCGCGGTATATGCACTCGCAGGTTTTAAATGAGACGAAGCCTTGTTGCAGTAGTCGCTCCTGCAAGGTGCCCCACCTGCAGTGCCCTGCTTGGTGGTCTGTAGAGCGCCTTTATCAACAGCCATGCCTCATTAGGTCGCCCCACTCGATCCCTCAGGTAGCTTTATACAAATTAGCTTGTCCAAAGTGCCATACAAGTGCGCACACTTGACGTCGAGGTGGTGATGAGACCAACCTCCGAGGACAACAACAGCATGAAGGCTAACTGGACCAGGGTAAAGGTTACAACTGGGTTATACACGTCTGTATTATCTCAGCAGGGGCTTTGCTGTAACCTTTTAGCAACAAGGCGTGCACGGTGCCGCACAACGACTCCTTTGGCATTGCGCTTTCGGGCATACACCCACCTGCAACCGATCACCTTTCGACCAGGTTCAGAACGGACGGGCTTGTATACCTTGCGTTCGAGAAGAGTTCGCAACTTTTCACGTATGGCTTCCTTCCATTTGTCTGCGTCGGGGGCCTTGAGGGCTTCGGCGTAAGTCCTCGGGTCGTCTTCCACCTGAATAACCCCTTGCCCTGTCTTGTCCGTCGACAGAAAACTGTCGCCCTCGTCGGATGACGAGGTTAATCGACAGGCTTAGTTGACCTGACGGCCAATGTCTGCGGGACTAGTCTCCTGTTTGGGGCTTAATCTGCGGTCAGGACTAATTCCGGGAGTAATTTTGACCACCTCTTCTTCTGGATTCTTCGGGAAGAAGTCAAAGTCCGTTGCTGAAAAAGGCAGGTTCATATCCTCGCAGTACGTCTGGATTCCTTTGAGCGACTTGAATCGCGAGCCTTCGTGGTAGTAGTAGACGTCTGTCCACTGTCCTGTCTTCCTAGGAACAAGTACATTCCTCCACAAAGGGACCTGTACGGTTGTCCGTACATACCGTTCCTAAGGAGTCAGGCCCTTTGGTTTCAGGACAACGCCCACACCACCAGCGGGTTCCGATCCTGACTCAGTCGAGTCTGAAGAGCTCCCGGAAGATGCACTGCGATGTAGATGGAGTTCTGTTGCCTCCCTTTTTCCGTCACCGGCAACGTCAGTCTCGTCAATGCAGACTTGGGCCGTTTCCCAGATCTTGCCAGTCTGGTCTACGAAACGGTATCCTCGGGTACTGCTGGAGTAACCGAGCAGGATGCCGGTTACTGCGGTGTCCTCCAGCTTGTCCTTCTGAAGGCCCTTCTGGAGGTAGCCGTAGATCTTGCTCCCTATTCGCCGGAGATGTCTAACATTGAGTGGATTCCCACGCATCCTCTCGAAGGGAGTCTTATACCCCAAGATTTTCTGCGGGACCCTATTCTTGAGGTATACGAAGGTAGCGAGGAATTCTGCCCAAAAGAATTTGGGAGTACCCGAGTCTTTGCGCATCGCTCGGATAGTTTTCAATGCAGTCTGGTTGAAGCGCTCTGCGATCCCATTCTGATAAGGAGAATGCACATTTGTGGTAACATGCACGATCCCCATGTCCTTGTAGAATGCGGCGGATTCTTTGGAGCAGAATTCCCCTCCGATGTCCGTCAGGATGCTCTTAAGTTTATGGCAGGTCTGTCTCTCCATCCGCTGGATGTACAGCTTGATGAACTCGAGGACCTGGTCCTTCGACCTCATAGGGTATGCTGAGCACCAGCGGGTGAAGTCGTTCACTATAACTAAGATGTACCTAAAGCCTGACTTCAAAGCTACGGAAGATGGTCCCTATACATCCGCGTGTATGAGTTGTAGGGGGGCTTTAGTCTTGATTTCGTCATACGTGTTGGTGGATGGCCGGTTCGCTTTGCACTCCTCGCAAATAGCACACGGTTCCATGGATTCATGGATCAGGTGCCTGCCGCGCACGGCATCACCCTTGGACATGCGTATCCTGTTCGGTGTGCCCGGAGCGTTGGGGCCAAAGGCGAAGCGACACATCCTTAGCTGTGGCAGGACTTATACCAGTCTTGGTTTTGGTAGCGGCCATAATCGATTTCGTCTTGAAGTTAGTTTTCGTCGTCGTCCCGGTCGGTCTCGGTGTACTATCCTGAAGATCCTTCACCGGGCGTGCCTTTATGACAAAATGCTGGCCCTTACGCTGAAAGACAAGGCCCTTTTGGCCTTGCGAGTCGTATGTCTGGAGCCGCTTACGATCCCCGGCTCAGGTCGTCCCTGCTTGACGAGCAGACTGCAACGCGGCGATCAGGTTGCGTACGGCTCCAGGCGCATACCATACGTTGCTGACTTCATAGAGTTCGCCGGCAAACGTTAAGGCGACGTGCCTTTGTCAGCAATCTGAATGCTTTTAGTGTAGCCATGTAGAGTTTAAGGTTTGCATGGAGCCAGATCCTTGAACCAGCACCGATCACAGCAGACATGTATCGACGCACCCGAGTCCCACATCCATTTATTACTGAGGCGGACTCGGTGTTTAGTGCAGCATAGAGTTGCTGTTTGGGCTTCCCATGGCCCTTGGATCCGCGTCCCCGTCCTCTGCCTTTGCCCCTGGCTGGGGATTTGCCCCTCAGCTTGGGAGACGAGGAATTCGCACCTTGCAAGTATAACGACCGGGCTAGCAGACGACCGGTTGTCTCCGCTGGCTCTTCCGGTCTCCTGGGGCAATCCCTTTGCCAGTGCCCTCGCTCGCCGCAGCGAAAGCAAGTACCACCGGATCCGGTGGACATCTGGGCAGGATTGGATTCTCCTTGCTGTGCAGTCGCAAGGACTCCTCCGTTGCCTGATCCGCTAGCCACCGTGATGCCCATATCGTCCGCGGAGAGTACTGTCCGTGCCTCGGCGATCAGGGCTTCTTTCACCTTCTTAGGAGTAAAGTCGGCATCCGGCCAAGCATTGATCATTCAAATTTTGAGGGCAAAGCTTGTTGTTATGTGTAAAGTTGGAAAGCCCCAACACAGAACTCTATGCCCCAGGCGTGTTTGCATGGAATTGTGTCAACATGGAATACCTAGTGCTGCATGACATGAACGTTATATTTTGCATGACAAGTGTATTCCTGTATGTGCACGCACCATTTAAAGTCCACCCTGACATAGCGTTTTTGCCATGTATGTTTGTCTCCTCTTGGGGCCTGTAGCCCAAATACCATATGTTAGAGCCATAGGGTTGGTGTGGAAAATGGCCACATCAGGGCGTTATTTGGGCACCCTTTATTATAGCTGAAAAATTCTAAGTTCCCCATTAACATCTAGGCAAGGGTAAATCGGCGCATAAGCGAAATTAGCATAGCAAGTGCGTAACGATACTTACACCTGTTTCAAATGTTTAAAACGGCCGCCATGACATGTTCCCACCGTGGACATTAGAGTTTCAACTCTCAGTTTTGTAGTAGGGTCTTCCCTGAATCCCCCAGAGTTGAAATCATCTAAATCAAACAGTTTGTTGGCCCGTAGCAGAGCCACTTCCGGTTTCGCACATGTAAACATGGCAGTTTTCAGCTAGCGCAACCCCCCAGCGTCATTCTTCCCAACCCTACGAGTGTGTTCATGTAAATGTACATGCAGAATGGTGAGTAACGTTTCTGTATGTGCATTCTTCCAGTTTTATTAAGTGTTATAGGTTTGCAAATTGACCCAGTAGCCTGAGGGCGCCGTAATGCTATCAAGGGCCGTGATCTGGGTCAGTGGCACAACCTTAGAGTGGGGGACCTGTGTGTTATGGTCCTCCAAATGCCGTGGGTTAAGGGCAGTCGCTATTTACAGTAATAGCCGCAGTTAGAAAATAACAGTGTCTGGGTAATTTATGACTGCCCCCCATCAGAACCTTCTGGAAGGAAAGGGATTAACTTAAGTCACCCTTTCAGTGCCAAAGGACCATGGGCAATTTGCTGGGAAAGAGAAGAAGTGACGCACATAGGGGGAAGGAGGTACAAAGGGCCCAATGCAGGTGCGCATCAGCTGGCCCAGTCCTCCCAATGTTTCCATGGTTAGGAAAAGTCCCTTCCATGACGTCAAGAAAGTTTTTATGGATATTGGATAGTCAGTCATCTTTCTCTCTGTCCTATGTTTTCGTCCAGGGTGAATGTGTTGCTGTTGGCTCCTGCCAACCCATGGAAATTCATGGAAAGTGGATTTGCACCAGCTTTGTGAGCAACAGCGAAAGTGTGGCCAAGTATATTTCGATATTTAAAATAAATGCGTTTTGGCCATTAACCTTTTCTCCGAGTCTGGAAGTCTGAGATTTTTGCATGGCAGCAAAAGTCTGCAACTTTCAGCACGTGGAGAGACCCGAGGACAAAGAGCAAACGGATCTGGAATAACAAGGTAAGCAAACAGTAACTTATTTGGTAGGAAAGTTTTCCCCCATTTGTGCCAGTGTTTCAAATGTGTTTATTCCTGTAAATCCTTATGAAAATGTGCATGTTAGTTAAGTTTAGGGCACCACTAAGCAGGGTGGCTCTATTATCTACTTATCGCCTTGTGGGCCTGCCGCCCACAGGGAAGTAGAAGCCAGAGGAGTGTGTCACTGTGTTATGCACCCCTAGTTTGCAGCATTTTCTGTTTGGGTCAAACAACCCAAAGTGTGGGATTTATGTCCAAGAAAATTTTCGTAAGGGCCTAGCTCATTTCCGCCTAAGTGGTTGCTTTGCATATACATCTCGTGCTGGAAAACACCTAGGTTTGAGCCAAAACTCGCCCCTGATGGTCTGTTTTCTACCAGGTTATGGGCCCAGCATGCTTCAACTGTGCCAGAAACTTTCTCAGACATATGTCCTAAGTGTCCCTTATCTTAGCTTCCATTAAAGTGCATTCTGTGTGTCGCCCTATTTTGTGCAGTAGGGCGAAAGTGCATTCTTTTTAAGGGAAAAACGAAAACGCAAAAAAGTGTGTGTTTTCTTCAAGCCATTTGGAATGGCATCTTCAAGTGCTAAAATCGAAAAGCTGACTCGCCAAAACTATAATACTTGGAGCATACACATTAAGTGTGTGCTCAAGATTGCAAAAGTGTGGCGCGTGGTCAATGGAGACACCGTGAAACCAGAAGCGACGGAGGACAACTCAAATTCGACAGCCATTGAAGCCTGGAACTCCACAGATGAAGAGGCCCAGTCTCGGCTGCTACTGGCTATTTCACCAGCTGAGTTAAAACAGATTCAAAGCCTCAACTCAGCCAAGGAAATATGGGACAAACTGCAAAGCATCTTTGCAGACAGGACTCCCATAGGAAAGATGACTTTGCTTAGGGAACTCTTCTTGCTCAAGCTGAGTGAAAAGGGAGATGCAAAAAACTTCTTGGACTCTTTCTTCAAGAAGAGGGAAAAGCTGTTAGAAAGTACAGTGCTCCAGAGCAAGATTAGATCTCCAGCTCGAGCCTTTCAACCAAATATATGTTCAACACGCTTCACAGTGTATGGCTTGGAGCCTGATGGCCATACAAAAAATTTCTCAGTCTATGAGACACTCTAAAATCTAGCAAAACACATGTGGGAACCTGAAAATTGCTATCTGTTGGTTCCTTAAGGAACACACTTTCGGTACCAACAGTATAGCAATTGATTAAACGCCCTCTGACCTCTACTTCCCAGTGGATGAGAGATCCACCAGGCGATCAGTATGGTAATAGGGCCACCCTGCTGAGTGGCGCCCTAACTTAGAAACTATTATGCACATAGCTAACAAGTGAAAACCAAACACAACAACAGGTTTGAGGGACAAAATTCAATCGAATAAAGTAATGCTTACTTACCACATACTTCAGGTTCCTACTGCTTCTTCCAGGTGCTTAAGTGCTAGAACTTTGTGGGCATTTTTGCCACCATGCAAAAATCTCTAAAACTCATAAATTCTTAATTTCCCCAAATTACCCAAGACATCGAAATTGTGGCTTAAAATAAGTTTATTTTAACTCGCCAAAACATTAGCCACACTTTCGCCAATTACAATTCCAGGATTGCACTGGATTTGCCAGGTAAGGCACAATACAAAAATGGGAGCTCTCTTCCAACACGTCCACGCTTGGCAAAGTCACAGGAAGCAGTAAAAGATGGAGGACAGACCAATTTCCACCTCAGCCAGGATGGACGTCACCAGCAATGGAGGAAACCAACTTTCATAGGCTGAGGGGAAAGTCCAATGGGGAAACCAGGT
>JAQFYZ010003218.1:0-14079 GCA_034695085.1 Cylindroiulus punctatus | reverse complement strand
CAGAAGATTTTCTGCAGAACCGAACCGAAAATATTCTGCAGAAAATTGATCAGTTATTCTGCAGAAATGTTTCTGCAAAATATAGTGTGCAGAAGATTTTCTGCAGAACCGAACCGAAAATATTCTGCAGAATTATTTCGGGTTAATTTTTTTCTGCAGAATTCTGCATGACTTTTTCACATGGGATATAATATTACGGTGTCGCAAGTTTGGCATATATTATTACAGTGTCACAAGTTTGGCATATAATATTACAGTGTCACAAGTTTGGCATATAATATTACAGTGTCACAAGTTTGCCATATAATATTACGGTGTCGCACGTTTGGCATACAATATTACAGTGTCACAAGTTTGGCATATAATATTACAGTGTCACAAGTTTGGCATATAATATTACAGTGTCACAAGTTTGCCATATAATATTACAGTGTCACAAGTTTGGCATATAATATTACAGTGTCACAAGTTTGGCATACAATATTACAGTGTCACAAGTTTGGCATATAATATTACAGTGTCACAAGTTTGGCATATAATATTACAGTGTCACAAGTTTGACAGAACTTTGCGGTAGCCTCAAGCCAAAAATTTCGAAGTGGTGGCTATTTAAATTAGGCCGACGTGGAGTCACAAAATTTGCTTTGATGTTCACGTTGATCACGTTAAGTGACTCTATTTTAATTTTTCAAATACATAATACGAGTGTCAGCTGACGTGAAGGCGTGAACGTCGACGAAACGTGTGACGTCACCAAATTCCGCCGGAAACGACGCCTGACGTCATCTTTACGTCACACGTTTCGTCGACGTTCGCGTTTTCACGTCAGCTGGCGTTCTCTATAGTGTCACCTAACACGTGATCAAGGTGAAGGTTGACAAGGGCATAACTATATATATGGTATTTTGTATCTATAGAAACCAGTTTATTTTATTGAATGTTCTTGCGCGCCTTTTGATGTTGTCAGTTGGCTGAACTTGGCTCTGGCTCACTTTCAATTTTGAGTATGGAATATTGACAATATTGTCAAAATATGTGTGCCGGGGTGGATTGTCAATTCAAATACTCTGTAAATTTGGAAATGAGTACCAAATTAAATTGATTCATTTCCAAAATTGATTTGGAGTCGTGGTGTTACGTGATCGGACGAGACGAAGAAGCTCCATGCAGAGGTAGGTTGACTCGAGATTATTTGCCAGTCAAATCTTAAAACTTTGATTTTTTTTCAAAAAAATGGAATCAGTTTCCATGGTGATCGGTATCTTCATTTTACTTCAAGATAGTCATTTTAGATGGAAATTTCACCAAGGATTTGACTGTACGGAATCGGAAACCCGAACATTAGCCGAACTTTAATTGGAAACTTAATTAATTTCGTCCTTAATTGTAATGCGTTCATGTATTATTGGTCCATTGCCAAACATTATTATAATTATTGGCGTCTCGTGGCCTCTTATGGGTGATTGACGGTACCACCTAATTTGAGCGAGGTCGCCTGGTCAAGACATGACCAAACCGGTAACCGCTGGTCATCAGATCCTTCACTTCTTGGTCACGTTTTGCGATCGATTAATAAAATATATAAAAAAAAACGAAAACTTGAAAATTTTTTCCTATCTATTGCATTTTTAGACCAATTTTTTTTTAGATATTGGACTTATCTCTCCTACGCTTTGAACAAAAAAAGTGTTGCACAAATTGTTGTTAATAAATTCGCGTCCTCTAGGAAGGTGCCCTTTTTTAAAATTTATTATCAAAGCCAAAACGTGAATTACTCAGATTTTTTTTATGGCATTTTTTGCGATTTTTTAAATTGCATCGAGTTGTTGCCTGCGACTAGTAGAGGGCGCTGGCTACTGGCTATAGCTATTTGGCATACTCTGAGCTGAGTTGAATGAGTTCATCTTCTAGATTGTTCTTTTTCGGGAATATTCTGCGTTCAAATAGGAGCTGATGGTGAGTAATCAGAGAGCCCATTTGAAAACGAAGACAGGCCATTATTTTTGTCATCGTAATTATAGTTTTGCTTTTCTCGATCAAGGATTTCCGTTGGATACCGCCCCAACGTTTGTTGAGGACTTGTTGAGTAGAGTGCCGTGTAGACAACCTCGCTAAATTCGCTCAAAAACTTCAAATATGATGATTTACGGCTGGGGTAAATCCTGCCACGGAGAATTAGGCGGAAAAACGACGGATGAAAACGAAAAAATGTGCTTAACGCCGCGTCAAATTAACGTCCAGTTAGAGAAAGTTGCCATTCGAAAAGGTATGTACATGTACCTTACATGCCATTATCGGTGATGACGGTTTCGAGCGCAGCTGTTTCTGCTTATTTCTTAATGGACCATAGAAAAAGACCGGGCAAGATTTAGAGCCTCTAAACTTGAGTATAAAGCCCGGAAAAAATTGGTTCTAGGGACCTACAGACCCTCATCTGGTTGGTAAACTAATGAATGACACTGCTAAAACATAGCCTGTGTTGCCTGAGTGTACTCCAACCTGTAGGCTTCCTTACCGTTCTCAAAATCGAGCTACGGACTCCTAATGATCTGATGTTAACCTATGAATGTAATAGAAGCGCTCGAAAGGACGACTAGAACTATTAAGCAATGAGTGCACGGATACAGTGAAGGATGCAGGATTTAGGCAGGTTATTGACTTAGGCAGGGACATTAATTTAATGGATTTCTCACTCAAGGAGATTTCCTGTCATGGGCCACCAGTGCCCATCACTAAGTCTTCACCCATCTTACTGTACATGTAGTGGTGAATGCTTGATGGTGGCCAATGCTAGGAAATGGAATCTTGCCCCAGGAACATTCGATTGCGTTTATGCCCTCTGGCAAAAACACTCGAGACCACAACTCGAACCACATCAGCCAATCAAAATGCCTCAGCCTGGCACTTCATACACTACGATGTCGGGCAAGGTCTGCATTGCCCTTTGTGAGCACAAACAGAAGCACCCTGCCCTTACGCAGAAAGAGCTAGTCCAATGGCTTGAAGCTGAGCACAAGGTCAAGGTCGGCCAGGCCACTCTCCACGACTTAAGCGGTCGGCCGAACTGCTTCAAAAAGCAGATGGTGCAGCAGGCAGACAACAACAATGACTATCTTGGCGCTGCAGTGGATGAAGGCAAGTGTGAGCACTCTTCGGACACGCCAGATGGTCTTGAAAGACATTCAGGATTACATCCGACGTGTTTAAAGTACAGTATTTTGTACGTTGCTTTCTTTTATGTAGGGCATATTAGTTGGTAAAAGCTGTGGGACCAATAAATCATATTGAATATTGGATTACGAAGGTTTATTAGTTCAAGCATGGGGACGAGCTCGAGACCGGCCGTTGATATTAGGTTATGGAGGTTGTAAGTTTACACAGTATAGGTTAAGACAGGTGCTACTGCGCTTTGAAGAAATTGTCATATCAACATGTCCAAAATAGCTATTTTAACCCCTTTCAGTTGCGTGCGGAGATAGCCACACTGTATTTCTGTTTGACAATGGAGCGATTGGCAGTTGTGGAAGCAACACGTTTGGTCAGCTCGGACATGCAAAGACCAGGAAGAAAATAGAGCTCATCGACAGTTTAAGTGACAACGAAATTGAACATTTGGCTAGCGGAAGCAACCACACTTTGGTTTTGAGCCAATGGGGAGACCTTTACAGCTGGGGAAGGAATAATTATGGACAACTAGGACTGTCTACCGTAGACGAGCCGTTCGTTGCTGTACCAAGGTCAGATAATGTAAATCTAGTGTGCTTAAGGTTTATAACCACTCGTGTTTACGGATATTACTTCTATGTAACATCGTGAAATTTGATTGAATCGGGACGTTGACGAGCCCAGTAGTTGTTGAATTTCAGGTTGGTGAAGTCTCTGGCCACCAGAAGAGTTGTTCAGATGGCGTGTGGCGCTGATCATTGTCTGGTGATTCTAGAAAGTAGGAAATATGATGCAATATGTATCCGCGACACCCATTGCAACGAAATGATGATACTTCTGTTGGTTAGATGGTCAGCTGTTTTCGTGGGGCAGAAATGATTACGGCCAGTTAGCTTTGGGAACGAAATCTGATTTCAAATCCGAACCATCTTTGGTGGAGCATCTGGATGGCGTTCCCATCATGCAATTAGCGTGCGGTGGTTCTCATTGCTTCGTCGTCACTTACTTGGGAGCTTGCTATGGCTGGGGACGAAACGGTCAGTTCAAATTTTGCTTTTTCAAAGTTTGCACAAGTTAATTTTAATTTTGCGATGACTTCTGTTTGAAGATCAAGGACAACTGGGCTTAAATGATGAGCAAGATCGTACCATTCCAACCCACCTGAAGTCACTGAGGTCGCACGAGGTCAGGCATATTGCGTGTGGCGAGAACCACACCGTTATCTTAACTCGAGCTGGAGGTGTGTTCTCGTTTGGAGCTAATGAATCTGGACAGTTGGGTCATGGAACGGTCAACTACGAGATAGTGCCACGCAAAGTCCTAGAGTTGATGGGAAGTACAATCACGCAAATTGCTTGTGGCAAGTGAGTTGAGTTTGCCTGATAACTTGGATTTTTGGACATGTTTAATTTAAATGAGCACCTAAAAAGTTGACTGTAAATTTACATAACTATGCAAATTTTTTTTGCAAAGATGGATGAGTTTCATCATGTTAGACTTTGGAAGTTTTCATGAATAAACAGTTTCAGCGATAAATTAATGAGTGTTCCTTTTTCACAGAAACCACACTTTAGCGTACGAGCCCAACCGCGGTCGAATTTATTCATTCGGCAAAGGTTCTAACGGTCAGTTGGGAGTTGGTTCTGTTCGCAATTGGTCGAGCCCCGTGGCTGTGCAAGGAAGTTGGATGGCCAGTGATGCGTCGGACGTTTTATCAGAAAAAGATCATTCGTGCCTTCTGAGGAATGTCGTTGTGAAAAGGATATACTGCGGAGGAGACCAAAGTTTCGTTATTGTCACGCCTAAGAACGTATGTGGGAATAAAAGTACTGGCTCTCTTCAATGAAGTGTCTATCTCGGGCGGGTGATTCATACACTAAAGTTAATTTATACGTAGGACAAGGTGCTGCCTGATGATCTGCGGTTGCCTTCGAATGAGGGTCTTTTGGAGCGTCTTTCACTAAACATGGCAATAGAGTGCGTAAATATAACCGAAGAGAAACCCACGCCTTTGGAAGTCTTGCGGTATGTAGCACTCGAAATTTGGCTATTTGTTTGCTAACAGCGGTCTCGCTAGTAGCCTGTATTTCCTAGCAAGTTGACAGATACTCAGCATTGCATTTATTGAAACATTCTTGCTTATATGTCAGGTACGTTGAAACCGTTTTTGGATCTCCAACCTGCATGAGCGCTTCATTTCTGCTGGAAAACGAACAGCGCGTTCCTTGCAGCTTGACGAATCCTGTGGTCAACTTTTGTGCGGCTGACACCTTTTTCACGAAAATCGCAGAAGTTCGAAAAGTGTCTCTGCTAGAGCTGATCTTGGAGAGTTTGAGAATGGAACTCATTCCGTCTCTGCCTTCGTCTCCTCTGGACATGGAAGCTCTGCGCGTTTACCTTATCGTAACCAAGTGTCACTTATTCGACGATCCGATCCACTGCACTGCGCTGTGCACGCCTTTTGGTAAAGCCTTGTTGGATTTGATGCCAGAATCGAGCAAAGTGCTGGAATATTGGTGGGGAAACGGAATGGTCACGGCCGATTTTCGACGACTAGTAACCATTTACAAGCAGTGTTTGGTGAGTTATATGCATTGGTTGCAACAAACCGCTTTCTTTTAGTCTGGTCAATGTCAACCATATTCGGTAATTTTTTCAAACAGGTGAGCATTCTGAAAGACGCGTTGACCCATAAGAAAGGCGTGTTGGTGCAGGACCAACATGAAACCTTGCAAGTGTATCTCAAGGTCCTGGCCAAATTAAATCGGGCCAACAATGAGCATGGTCAGCCGTTGGCCTACGAGGTGTTCTACATTCCGGAAATGTGTGACATTTTGGACGTGCGGCTCGACTACATCAACTGGATGCACCAGCAGTTCGCCATTCAGAGAAACCAGACCACGAACGGCAACCTCTACTTTTGCGATTTTCCCTTCCTGTTCGACGCCAAGGCTAAGACGCTCATCCTGCAGACGGACGCCATCTTGCAGATGCAGAACGCCATGGACCGTGTGAACCAGCGCAATTTTACCAGTCTTTTCATGCCCGTGGATCCGGCCAATCCATACCTGGTGTTGGCGGTCAATCGCGAGAATGTAGTGCAAGATACCCTAACGCAGCTCATTCATGCGAGCAAGGACGAGCTCAAGAAGCCGCTCAAGGTGGTGTTCTGTGGCGAAGATGCAGTGGACAATGGCGGAGTGCGCAAGGAGTTCTTCATGCTGCTCATGAGGGACTTGATCGACCCAAAATACGGCATGTTTCGGGTGTATGAAGAGACGCGTGCAATCTGGTTCAACGAGAAGACGTTTGAGACGAAAATCATGTTCCATCTCATCGGGCTCCTCTGCGGTTTGGCCATCTACAACGGCAACATCATCGACCTGCCATTTCCCCTGGCCCTCTACAAGAAACTGCTGGGCGAGAAGATTGAGACCAAAGATGTGCGCAGCCTCTCGCCATCGCTCTACAACAGCCTCAAGTACATGCTGGAATACGAGGAAGATGACTTCGAAGACGTCTTCTCGCAGTACTTCGAGATCTCCGTCGAGGCTTTCGGACAGGTGGAGACGCGCGAGCTGAAGCCCGGCGGCAAGGACGTGATGGTCACCAAGAGCAACCGCGAAGAGTACGTGGCACTTTATGTCGACTACCTATTTAACGTGTCCGTGGCGCCGCTGTACTCTGCTTTCCACCAGGGATTCCACGACGTGCTCGGAGGGCAAGTGCTGCAGCTGTTCCACGCCCAGGAGCTGATGGCCATGATCGTCGGCAACGAGAACTACGACTGGGACGAGCTGGAGCGCAACGCCGAATACAAGGACGAGTACGGACCGCAGCACCCCACCGTGATCTTCCTGTGGGACGTGTTCAGAAGCCTCAGCCACGAGCAGAAGAAGAAGTTTTTGCTGTTTCTGACAGGATATGATCGTATTCCCATCTTCGGCATGCGCAGCGTGAAACTCATCATCCAGCCAACCAACGGCGGTGACGATTTCTTGCCAGCCGCTCACACCTGCTTCAATCTGCTGGATCTGCCCCGGTACACAACACGGGCCAAGCTCGAGGAGAAGCTATTCCTGGCCATTGAGCACACTCAAGGGTTCGGACTGGCCTAGGGTGGGTAAGTGTCTAAGATATATGATGTGTGCGCTGCAAAGCATTTGCCCAGCTTCGCTTCACTGTTAGGCCACAACTCGGTTTGCCCTGTCTTACGTTCCACGAGCTCATTTAAATCCCAGTTGCGTGTCCGAACTTTTAAAAAGTGCCCCTCGCGATTGGAAAGTAAATTAAGTCTACGAATGAATTTTGCCCCATGAATCTTAAGCTTCCAATGTCCAAATAGCAAATTAAGTGTCACGGATGTCGTATTTTTGCTCAGGAGTTTTGAATTTGCGTCCGTTGCATTAAAATGGCCTTTGGTTTTCAATATGTAAACGAAGGCTCTTATATGGTTTTATTTCTGTAAATGTTCTGGAAACCCTACGATCGCTGACGTCGTTACGGAACCTCACGCTACATCCGTCGTTATCATCACGTTTACGTTGACGCTAGCATCTTATCTTTATCGATTGGTAAGTATCGTTATCAAATGGTAAATCTACCAAATCCAGTCTTTGACATGATAAAAGTTCTTACTTTCTCGAAGGTAATCCTAGTTCCAATAAGAAAACGAGAACAAGTTTTGCCCCCATGGGAAAGGTTTTATCAACATTATAAGGCTGAAAAGCACTTTCATTTCTCAGTTTTTTAATATAAATAGTCGTATTAAGTCTGTAATGTATTGCACGTTTGGACTTGTTTTGAAATACGTGTAACAATTTTTTTATATCTGTTAACAAATGGTTGAAACGTTAATGCATGGAGGAAAAACGTTGTTCCCGCATTAGTTTTCTTTACAATAACTTATTTCGAACAATTTTTTCATTGCAGCTGCAGTGCTTATCGATTACCGTCAAAGTGCCCTTGGACAATGTCTACATTGCCTTTTTACATAAACTACATCAGGCACATGTTAGTTGGACCGAAACTTCATGCGACCACATTTTTGTGAAACTCCCTACGTGTTCAATAAAAGGCGAGAAAACAACACGTTTATTTTCTCCCAATATATATTCTGATACCATAACTTGTGAACGCATTCACCCTCGAGTTGCCTGCAATCAAGATCTTGTTTATGCACGTTTACTTAGAGGGCAGCTCGCAGGACTGGCAGAAAATTGGATGGAAAGTTCCAGAATTATCTAATAGTAATAGACGATGAAGAATCCTACCAAAATAAATGGATGTTCATTGCCAAATGGCTCGTCCTAAACGTCACATGACGTGACAGCCCTATTCTAGAAATTATGTTGCTGTATGATCATACGGTGTACATGTTTGTTAAAAATTGTAATAGTACAGTGGCGTTGAGTTGTGATGATACACAATTTTTTTGTTATCACAAAAGCACATTTTCAAAAGATAAACGCTGTTGGCGAAATGTTTCGTAAAACTGGGTGAATAACTTGGTTTTTAACCCAATGTTTTGTAAAACAGTAATGTTGACATCATAGCAGCCAACACTTCTTCCCCCCATCCCTCACTCCCATCATAATTGGTGAGAATATACATGTGGCGTCTTACGTAATTTTGAATATTTATCTTTATAAATCATCGACTTTGAGTACAAAAGTAGAAATTATTTGAAATTTCGTGGCCAAAATTTTGGGATGAAAGCGTTTGAATAAATGTGACGTCATACGATGACCGCTTAGGTTGTGACGTAGCAGCACCTTCTAGGGACAGTCCATTAATGGTGTCTGCGTAAAACAAGTTTTTTGTTTTTTGCACCTTCCTGTACCCTGATAAACTTTGCGTTGTCGTGCATGCCACTCGCAAACAAAATTGAGAATGCAGTTTTCATAGCGATAACCGTTGCAAACATGTCGACAGCAGTTGCATATTTGTCCAGCCGGGCCGTTCCCAGATCATCTGTATCACAACGTATACACGTACTGATCTGTATCAATTTTTTAGGGGCTGTATATCGTGATTGTGAACAGGGGTTATACATTTCGAAATGAACAGGAGGGGAAGAAGAAATTCTTGTAGTTCATTCCGCAGTATTTTTTGGTAAACTTATTGGTAACAAAAGTTGTGATTACGAGGAGAGAAGGGTGGGTCTTGACTAGGTGGGGGTGTGTTGTCAAGGAGATACGTGTTCGGCCTAGAATTTAGGCGTTTTTGTGGATGCCCCTTTTGACGCGTTGAGGTGGTCCTGGCAGCCTGGCTGCTTGGCCAAATCAGTGTGACAAGACTTCAGGGTCTTGGTATCCTCAACGTGTTCCTATCCATCGGCCCGGTGCTTAGGTCAACTAGGGATGTTGTCGCGGCGCCATCTGACATCGCTGGTGAATGCAAAAGCTGCACGAGTGCTATAACCAAGATGGAGGCCAGTGTCTCGAAATGGCTGTTCAACGAGTAAAAACAACATCAATTTGAGGACGATGTAATCGACGCCCACTTTCTGGCGAACGCTTCTTTCGCGACGAACGAGTTGCTTCTGCAGAAGGCAACTTGTTCGACACTTTCGCCCGCATCAGGTAAGACCATTTGGGGATGTACTTAGCGAACGAGTGTTAGCGAATGGTTCGGAATCCATCTTTGAAACAAAAAATTGCCATTTAGGCCTAGCTCGCTAGCTTTCAATTCTGCTCGAATTCTTCGTCTTGGCCAGGTAAGAAGTGAGCGAGGGAAGAAACTGAGTTTAGCGCTATCGTCCGTGTGTCCGAAAACACGAGGCGAATTTTTATTCAGCTCGTTTTATGCACCAAAACGAGTCATCTGTTCCCTGACCTCCTTAGGAACACTGGCCTTGCCTGTTTTAAAGGGGGATTACTTTGACCTAATTTCACGGTCGTTTTCCATCGTTTCATTATTACGGACGCATTTCGATGATGGGCTCCACTTTTCGCTACACTTTTTCAATCCCATTATTCCACGCGATCGTGCTATTATTCGTGGATTTTATGTAAACTGAGCCAGCCCGAAAATAAGCCTTAATCGCAATGCAGCAATCGTCATATTGATCAGTCCAAGTCAAAAACTTAGAGCGATGGTGCAGAATAGACAATTTACCGCCGTCTTTTAGCCCATCAAATCGAAAAAGATTTATTGCAATTATTACACGTACGGGCTTTTATTCCATGGCCTCTAAAAGCGCTTCACTTTGATTGGATTATCGTTCGTTTCAAGCTCAACAGATGTCGCGACCTGTCCGTTAATGCTAGCCACATACTTCAATGCCAGAGCTGTGGCAAGAGCAAAAACTCACAAGTGCTACATTGTGGACCTGCTGAGGCACGGGTTTACATTACACGTAATATAACTGGCTGGGTGGGCTATCACAGACAACAGATACGCCTGGTAGATGCAAATCGAGGGACCGCTGAAATGGTTCAAATACAGCTGGAAAAGTATAATGATGGCGTGCGTGACTACCAAAGGCTCCAATAAAGTTTGGCAGGTCACCATTGTGGTAATATTTGACTCCAATAAAATTATTGCTGAGATAGATAGTAACAGGTGCCTTTTGTAGGCACCTGTTTCACTCTGGGGCCTGCGCATCGTGGAAGCCAGCTCATCCATTCACAATGTTTGATGATGGACCCAACAGGGTGCTGCCAATCCGAGGATACAGCATGCTGTACCCTTGTCACGCTTAACTTTGCCATCAGCATAGAGCTGCCTCGGGCTGGGGGAGGCAATATGCTCAGAATGAGCTTATTTAATGGCAATAGTCCTTATTACCACCTCGTCTGGGTGGCCACCAATATCATTCTGTGGTGTGTTACAACGGCACTTAGTAAGAAAAAAAAAGGAAAACCGATAATATGGATACCGTGGTTTGAATTTTGTCGATGCAATCTGCGTCAACTATGTTCTGGACGTGTCAGTTCATATAGCCATATATTTCGTTCAATCATGAAGGTTGATCGTGAAGAATTCTTGTTCATATTTCCTGAGGAAACTGCAGCAATCCGGTGGTGAACACGTAAGCGTTCTTCCTCTCGTCATCGTTTCCTGCTGTATCCATATTATTACATGGCAAGCATGTTGTGCAAAACTGTCAGATTCGACTTGACTCGACAATGGTCAATGGTCAAAACTGGCTCGTCTTGCCCAAATGTCCACCATCTGGTCTACTGCAAGATATGCACCTTGCCAAAGGTTTTGCCATACATAAGCATAATAGTTGAATTTAAACGAGCCTTGCGAATATGCATGTAATTCCCATTTTATTTCTAAGCGGTTTAATATTTCATTGTCAAGCTGATTCTGCAAGGATACATACATACCAAAAATAGTTTCAGGAAACCCCTCTAAACTTTAGGTACCACTGGTGATGTGTTCCAGATCTTTAGAAATGTTATTAGAAGCCACGTTCTTAAGCTAGTTAATTTGCTTGTCTGTGTTTTTGACAATGAACCAACTACATATGTTATTTGAAGATGTTGATACTGACGGTGTTGGTATACTGTAACAAAGGGGGCACTTAAAGGGGCGACGAGCGAGTAATGAATACTAATTTTACTTTTCCTTTAATCTGGTGCAGTGTTTCGAGGATTGGGCTTCAAGCACTGGACTTCAATGTACGAACTCCGGGGATTAAACCATCACCCATCGGTACAGCATGATCGAGGTAAGTCAAAGATTATTCACCAATTCGAAACGCCCTAGCTCAGAATGTCCAAGGCAGGGTTACACTCGGACTCGCCTCTAGTACAATGTACATGGACATACCCGAGACTGCATCATAACTAATGTGGTGACCAGGTGAAACACACAAAAGTAAGACAGGTTGCACGCCTAAGTTACTAATAGCTGCTCACATTTAGAGCTCTGAAAAATTATCAAATGGCGAAAATGTCCACTTCTGGCAATTTTGAAAGAATTGATCGTCAGCTACAAAGTGCTACAGAATGTGGAGTGTGGTACAGTCGTCTGCTTGCGCATACATATTACTCGTTATCAGTCTGGTGTTCTGACAGAAGTCTCGTTGGCCTTATTGGCGCATCTTGGTGCTTGCAATATGGCAGTTCGTAAGAAACCCTCAAATTTAGAAACGTTAGATGAATATGTAGTGGTACATCTTGGTGTATGGATCTAGCATCATCTCACGAGAGTCCTCCACTGAGTCCACTCTGGAGAACATGCAACAAGTACTAGTACCAAGGAAATTTCAAGATACTGTCCATATGAGTTGCTGCTGTTCGGGATTTAGCAATGCCACACGTGGTGATAATGACCACAATCCGTACTTTATGACAAAGGCCCAGGCAGATTAACTCGGATTAACCTGGCTGTCCCTGAAAATCTGCACTCATTACAAAACCAATACTACAGAGGTTGTTGTCTCTCTGTGTAATGAACATTACGTGAAGTATCATCTCCATATACAGACGTTAAATTGCGGAGAGCTATGTAAGTCATAACATGTAAACCTGCTGGCCCTGCCTTTAAAGCTTCTTAACTATTTGTGGGGTGGTAAGATCCTCGACCCCCAAACCAAGCAAGTTTGCAAATGCACCGTAGAATGTAAACGGCTTAAGCAGACTTAATGTGGGGTGAGCTTGTGACGTAGGCCACGTTTGCTCGTGGTAACTCTAAAACCAGATGCTGCGAAGCTCCTCCAACCCCTGGTCAGCTGTCATTGCGAACATGTGCAAAAAATTGCTGTAACTGGTATACTTGTGTACTTGATAGACCACACCCCCAGTTTCTTGGCACCTTTCAACCACCTTTAAAATCATTCCTGTTACATGTGGGCATATACTGTACCATGTTGCGAATCCATTTTTGGCATGATACACGTGAAAAAGTTTGCACCACCTCTGCACGAACAGGTGTTTCGTGCCGATTGTTCCATACCCTACATTGGGGGGCCCTTTGAACAACATGGACTATTTAAGCTGGGGCATAGAATAGGCGAGGGGAATCACCCCGTCAGCAGGGGGGGACCTCCTGCCCTAAAACGTCCCGTCTCCTAATTAGCATATCAGCGTCACCATTTCTGTTTCCTTTCCTCCATCAATTCAGTTCCAATACCCCCCTGCAATCGCACGTGTCCCTAAGAGTTCCAGATAAAATGGCTGACGGTTCCCCCTCCCCCTACTCTGCAACGACGCTGGGGTGTCATGGTAATCAACAACGTCTTCGTTTCTTCTTGGGGTTTTCTATGCACCACGTACAAGTTCCTTTCCTTATCTCCACGTCTGCGGGTTAGGTTGTTTTCTTTTCGAGTCCAAATACCCCTGGTGCACCCCTGGTTCTCGTGCATTGAGACCCCTTTACAGATACACGTACACCGTTTACATACGGATTCTAGATGCCTCAAGCTAAGTAAGCCGTGTATGTAACCCCGTTTTACCAACCTGTAATTAAGTGGGGGATTCAAGGCACCTCAAACCGAGAAAGTCAAAGGCGCTGCGAATAGTATGTAAACAGCTTAAACGTGCTTATGGCTTTCAGATGAACACGTGACGTCCTGTTTCCTGTGTTTGTGGTGAATGTGAAAACACATCTCTAGTGAGTAACGTGTGAACGTAATCATTATCATGACGAAAGATGGACAGAGAAATGAAAAAAAAAATGAATGCGACGAGTTGATAAATCTGAGGAGTAACTGTGAGAAGTTGAGGTGTGTCTGATGGCATTGAAAACTCAACTCCTCACGGGTTCAATTAACGTTTCCAGAAATGATGGATTTTATTTTCCTTCAGTTTCTTAGGAAGGGAATGTCGTGCGCAAATTAGTCGAAAAACCCAGGTCACTGATATGGCAACTATAGTATAAGTACGAACTGATGGAACTGAAGGCCAGCCAATCAGAGAGGTGCCGCTTATCGATTAGGGATTCCTGGTTTTTAGTTGT